>JAOUQV010312277.1:0-13326 GCA_028565295.1 Aspidoras spilotus
ATGGTTTCATGCCAAGAAAGAGCAACACAGATGCGATTTTTGCTTTGAGAATGCTGATGGAGAAGTATAGAGAAGGTCAGAAAGAGCTACACTGTGACTTTGTGGATTTACGCAAAGCTTTTGATAGGGTGCAGAGGGAGGAACTGTGGTGTAGTATGAGGAAGTCCGGAGTGGCTGAGAAGTACGCTAGATTGGTACAGGACATGTATGAGAACACCATGACAGTATTGCGATGTGCGGTAGGAATGACGGGTAGCTTCAAGGTAAAGGTGGGACTACATCAAGGATCGGCTTAGAGCCCCTTCTTGTTTGCTCTGGTGATGGACAGACTAACAGATGAGGTCATACCCGATTCAATGTGGACTATGATGTTTGCAGATGATATTGTTATCTGTAGTGAGAGCAGGTCTTTTTGTCTTTTAAGAGTTTTTTTTCTTCATTTTTCAATTCTTACCCGACGCTAACGATACGCAGGCGCTATGTTAACTGTATGGCTCTACTAGTGACCTGCAAAACACACACCTCGACACACCTTGACTGTTTATTGTTGCTGGAGATTTCAACCATGCAAATCTAAGGAAAGTTTTCCCTAAATTCCATCAACATGTGAACTTTGCTACGAGAGGAGCGAACACGCTGGATCTTCTTTACACAAATATTCCCGGCGCATACAGGGCTGAGCCTGTATGTCCCTGACTGGGACATCTTTAGGAAAGCTGCAACCTACAGCGACATAATTAACCTGGAGAAGTACACGTCATCAGTGACCAGCTACATCTCAAAGTGCATCGATGACATGACTGTCTCCAAGACCATCACCGTCAGCTCCAACCAGAAGCTGTGGATGAATGCAGAGGTGCGTGCACTGCTGAAAGCCTGAGACTCCGCCTTCAAAACAGGAGACAAACCAGCCCTGAGAAGAGCGAGGGCAAAACTCTCTTCAAGATTAAATACTTCTATATATAATCCAACCTCGTCTAGATGATCTGAAAGAGTAGTAGGGAGGCGAACTGACGTAGCTGTTGTAGCTATTCGGCTTGCGTAGGAAGACGTGCTGGACCATATCGGTATTAGCCGTGTTTTGCTAATCCAGTGGTCATTCTGTGTAAATTGAATTGAACTTTAGAGTATAAACTCGGCCTCCCGTACCTGCAGGCGGCACGGTGGCACAGTGGGTAGTTCTGTCGCCTCAGCTAGAAGGACCCGGGTTCATGCCCCGATTGTGGCGACTAGGTCGATCCAGTATGGGTTAATCAGAAAAGAAAATGAATGAATAAACATTGCAGTTATATAGGAAGTACTGTATGATGCCATTTGGGATTTAGCTCATTATAACCTAGTTGACTGAAGTAAACCTCCTTGCGCAAAATTACCTTATTATTATAATACCCCAACCCCACCCGACCACCGCCACTAGCGCCAATATGCGCGTGCCTGGATAAAGGGGGGCGGGAAGGTTGATTTGAGACACGCGAGCTCGCAACGATAAACGGCTCGCGCTTCATCACTGCAGCTTGCGCTCAGAGCTACACCTCACCTCAGCGTCTTTTAGCAAAACACTTCTTTGGAAATAAAAGCAGAAAAACAACAGGATTGTGTTTTCGATTGGAACCGAAAAGACAGAGAGAAACGGAGAGAGAGATAAACGTCTCGTTAAAGCTGTAGAAAACTCTGAAGTATAAGGAGAAGGATAAGGAGTGACGCTCATCGGTGCTGAGGTAAATAAAAATCCCTTCTCCATATTGAACGTAATGACATTTTTTGTCTGAAAAATATACAGTATTTATTAGTTAAAAATCATCCTTGAAATGTTTCATTCATGGGAAAGGAACATGTGAGTGTGTGAGGATTTGTGGTAATTTCTGTTTTTAAAAAGGTTTAACAGGTCTCCTTCGTCTGCTGCAGAAGTGCAGCTTAGAGGTAAATTCATAGCCTATTCAGTCTCGTTCAAAAACTCCCAATAAAGGTAGAAAATGAATGCGGTTAATAAACAGATATACGTTTGACTTTCTATAAAAAAAAATACACAGCAATTCGACCTGTCACATTTCAGACTAGACAAGCCGAATTAAAATTTTAACACTTGGTTTAATGACATTAGCTTTTTTAATCTAAATTTTAAATCTAAATAAAGTTGAAATCATTGTTATTATTAATGCATTTTAATAAGAAATACTAAATCTTTCCATTAATAATGTTCTTATAATGTGATAAAAGACTGCAAACGTGCCATTAAATGAGTTAAATGCTGTTTGAAATTATGATTTAGTTACAATTTTTTAATTGACATTTAGATACGTGTGAAGAGAAAAAAAACCTAGTTGTTATTTATGTTTGTTTCATTCTTTCCATCAGCACTGAAGCAGAACTACCCGAGTATCAAGCTCTTGAGAATGGCTGAGTGCTTTTGTGTGTGTGTGTGTGTTTGGGAAGGCAGGATGGTAGAGAGAAAGAGAAATGGTGAGAGAGAGAAAGAGAGATTTAGCTTTTCATCCTAGTGTAGAATATGCTTCTTGTCATTAACTGTTGCTTTGTTGTTGTTATTGTTCATTTTTCCTGAAAAACAGGCACCACCCCGTGAACTCACAGTCGTGAAAATGTGCGTTGGGCTTTTTTTTTAATCCAAGGGAATAAAAGAAAAGTACTCTCAAATGCATTAAAAAAGCCCCCAAACAAAACAACACTGAGCAAAATCAATTGCCTGAGAAATGAGAGAACATTCTGCAAAGCTCATCTCAGTGTCTACACATAGAACAACAAGGAAACATGCAGAAAATAAAAAATAAAAACTTCCTTCATATATGTATATATGTGGAACAGATTAATAATTTTAACCAATTGAGATCTACAGTCAATGCCGTGGGCGAATGGAGGCAGTGACAGGTGAGGAATGAGTTCCGATAAATACTGGATACTGGAGGTCTGCATGCTTATGGGAATCGTTTACAACCGCTCTGCATTACTCGGCTCAAAATTGAACGTTTTCTGGATTTAAGCACCTAATGTAGATGACTAGAGGGTAGACCATACAAGGTACAGTACTGTGCAAAAAAGTCATAGGCTATTTTTAAAGCCATACCCTGCCTTTAGTACCGATTTTGATTTACATTAATTTTCCAGTTTTACAACTGTTCAATTGCTTGTTAACAAAAATATCTAATCAGCCAGTCACATGGTTGCAGCTTAATGTATTTAGTCATATAGATGAGGTTAAGACAACTTGCTGAAGTGCAAACTGAGTATAAGAATGGTGAAGAAAGGTGATTTAAGCGACTTTGAACATCGCATAATTGTAGTCAACCAAACTGGCTGATAGATTATGTCTTCGTATAGTGCCCCTAAGAGTCAGTCATAGGCTTGCTGTTAAGGAATTAGCCTTGTGAACGGAATGTCCCAGGTACAGTTCTCAGTACTGACGAATCACGGCTAAAGTGCTTTTGGGAATGCACCTGACCCCCCAGTTGCTCCCCGGGAGCTGTGCAGGTCGCTCACCGCTTCAGGCATGTGTGCTCACTTAACTAATATGTGTATATCTGTGAGTTTTACTGCCTAAATGGGTTAAATGCGGAGGACAAATTCAGATGTGTGCTAACATAGTTGGATCAATTTCACTTTTATGTCTAGCGGCACATTCCTCTGAACACAGCGTGACCAGAGCGTAGGTACACAAGCTGCTCCGTAAACAGCCAAATCCAGCTACACACTCAGTAAAAAATTCACCTGTGGCTGGAAAATTAGCATGGGTCAGTGAAAAACTAGAAAAGCTACCCTCTAGTCAAAGTGCTGTGGCCTCAGAGCAAGAAGATCCCGGGTTTAAGCCCAGGGTGGGGCGACTCAGAATGATCCCCCCGTGTTTGTGCAGGGTTTTCTCCGAGCACTTTGGTTTCGTCCCGCATTCCAAAGACATGCACGATAGGTTAATTGGTGTTTCTAAATTGCTCGTTTTTGTGTGAATTTGTGTGTGTACTCTATGATGGATTGGCGCCCTGTCTAGGGTTGTTTCTGCACTGGCTTTTCTGTGGCTCTAAACTAGGATTAGACAGGTATAGAAAATGAATGAATAAATGAATCCCTTACCTGTAACTGGAAGTGAGAATATTTGGTCAAAGTTATTAATATCAAGTGTCAGTAAACTATTCCAGTGGACACCTTTAATTTCTTTTGCCATTTTCTTTCTTGTTTGGTGAAGATGCTAGTATTAAAGCTGCTAAGTTTTTGGAATTTGGTAGGGTTTTAAATGATGATCCTATAATTGCAATGTTTTTAGGAAACTCAGTGTAATTTTCTCTCTAATACTCAAAGGAAGTTTAAATTTTATGCGGCTATATTTTCCATTAACTCTGGAAAACTCTCAACACCTAAAATCTATTATAATCAGTGTATAACAAAATATATTGTAGGTTGTCAGGAGCTCGAGAACTCAGGCGGCCTAGGGGGATTTAGGAGGGGATTCAGTGACAGAACGTCTATGGAGGAAAGTATTACGACGCAGTCACGTGAGCTAACGAGTGCCGGCTGTAGGAGATTCGCACACTGATTAGTTTGCTATTTTAGTTGATTTGTTTGTTTAGTTCGGTGCGCGGCATTAGACTGAATATTTATAGATAGAAAGAGACATTGCAAGAGAAGCCATGACCTATGCCTAAAGTCTAGCCTGAACTTTTAGTAAAGCTAAAAAAAAGCTTTAAATAAAAAGCTTTAAATAAAAGCTGTTTGTCTGTTTCAAGCTACTTTAAGCCTAGGCTGTGTTTGTTTGTTTGTCTCTATAACATGTTTATTTCTTTGTTTGTTTATAAGCTTCAGTATTATAGAACAGCTCCGCAGTTACTTCCGCCTCACCCTGTCTGTTCCTGTCTAGAGTCCCAAGGTTATATAGGTACTAGAAGATTAGAGGTTAGATTGTCTGGAGCTGTTTTATTCATTAGGCAAAAATCTTATGAATGTGCAATGAAATATTTATTAATAAATATGACTTAAAAATAAAACAATTTAGCATTTCTATTTAAAAAAAAACAATAGTACATTCAGTAAAGAATATTAAACTGAACAAAGTAAATATTTAGTGTGTTTCCATGTAAGGTTATTACATAAAAAATTCATTAAAAAGCCATAAATTACACTTAATTTACATAAATTACAGTAACCATGTTTAATTTTTAAAAAATGTAAAATAAAAAAATATTTTGCTCTGTACTGTATATTACTGTATATACTGCTTATGGATATATTACATGTTAAAATCCAGGACAATAATCAGTGTATAACAAAATATATTGTAGGTTGTCAGGAGCTCGAGAACTCAGGCGGCCTAGGGGGATTTAGGAGGGGATTAATTTTTGAAAATGTAAAATATAAAAATATTTTGCTCTGTACTGTATATTACTGTATATACTGCTTATGGATATATTACATTTTAAAATCCAGGACAACTAATTTTAGTTTTTCCTGAGCCTGCAGGCATCTAGAATCAAGAATTTAAATTTGTTAAACTTGTTCCTCACCTGCCACTGCCTCTATTTACCAGTGGCCTTGACTGGCCATGGCTTCAAATCATTCTTATGTTCCACTGTGTTTTACATTTTTTTTAAGTTAGTATCTAACACTGTTATTCTAGATTAGGCCTGCCAGTAACAACTATTTTTATATTGAATAATCTTTATAATATTTTATCAATTAGTTGACAAGGCTAAATGACCAAACATGACAACACATTGGAGATTGGGAGCTTTTTTGATTATGCTACGATAGTGGTGCATACTTGTCACTGTGCCACCAGGGCATACCAGACAGGTGTAGGAGACGAAGTCAGGATCAGTAAACTCTCAGTAGTAACATGTTCAACGTGTTTATAGTCACTGGTAACACCAGCAACTAAAACAGCCATGGAGCTCTGTAGGACACTGGAAAAGATATCTAGCCATATTAGAATTCCTCACGCCTCCAGGCCTTACATATCTTACACTTACACTTATCCTAACCAGAACATTATAAACCTAAAGGTCACAATATGAGACAGTGTGTCATATAAGTGTGTTAAACTTCTGCTTAAAAAGTAGCCACCACAGTGTGCATTGATTTCTCGATTTCTTGCTGCACTGCCACCGTCTATTTGCTGTGAGAAACATAGCTGGAACAGTTACAGTACACATGTGAAATCTAAAAATATTTTTCAGTGACCTGTAAGGAGAATATACTCGCTGAAGCATCCAAGAGTTTGGTTTATTTCTTTTTGATTGTCTCGTTGAAGTAGTTTGTTTTTGGTTTTTACTATTGTTGTTTAACAAATTGTAAATCATTTCTTATTAATCATCTCTATACCTAAAAAGTTGTCCTCTTGTTAGAATTATTTATTTATTCTTTATTTGTACAGCAGTACTTTAAGAGTGTGTACAATGTCTGTGATGGTACCCTCCTCTTTGCTCACATTGAGTTGAAAATGGTAATCGCAACAAAACAACATAAGGTTCATGCTTGTTTTCTTTCTTTTACGCTCATTCTCTCTAGCTAACAAAAAAAAAACATATGGTAGCTGTGAGATGCATAATACATCATTATTACAGTAATGCAAATATACTAGGAAACCAGCACAAATTTGAGAGAGATTTTCAAACACCACAACATCATCATTTTTATTCATATTTTTATTTTCCGGATTATAGACATTTATTTATTATAAAAATCACATTAGGTTTTTTAAGCTGCAACACATCCAATGTGGTGTTGAAGACAGCTGGCATGTTTAAAATTGCTTTTGTTCTGGATTTATTTGAATGTCCCAAAATACTAATATACTAATACTAATACTAAATATTAGGGAATTTAGTTTCATGTAAAGCATCAACATGTTGTATCAGCTTTATTGTATAGTTGCAGACTTTAACAGAGTTTTGTGTCTATTCTGTGCTTTTTTAAATAAGCATTACATTGATTCATGTACTCATATCTTACTTTCCACTGGGTAATTTAAACGTCACATGATTGTAGTGCCATTAGTGTGTCGAATTATTTTAACATATTGAGGTAAACAACTTTGTTAGGCAGTATAGGCAATAGTAGTTATTACAGTTATAAAACTTGCCAATACATTTAAAAGCAGTTTGGCAACAACAATTTGGCCAAATATTGGTGGCGGGAAAAGCAGAAAAACGAAAAAAAAAAAGGCGGATATTTGCACATTGTTACAATGATACCATAAATTTAAATCTGCAAAGAAAAGGCTCTAATAAAGATTAAACATGGCTGTACCATATAATTGTCTTTAAACTACTCTTTCACCATAATTTTTGGTTGTGACTACCTGATGTAAAATAGGAACCTTAATTGACTATGTATGTGTGCAGTTGTCCTTTTTTATACACAAAAGCCAAAAAAACATTGAGTTTAGATTAGGGTTCAAGTTTACGTTTAAGGCTCTAGGGTTAATTTTAGAAACCAAAAAAATATATTATTAAACTATTCTCAATTGAAGAATGTTGAGATTGCATACTCCAAATTGGGTGAAGTACTGACCAAATATCTCCTTTTTGGTCTTGCTTTCTGCCTCCTGCCTGGCAACTCCATCTCTAACATCCTCTCAACAATTTATCCACTGTCCCTCCTCTGTACACGTCCAAACCATCTCACTCTGCCTTCTCTAACTTTGTCTTCCAGTTTTCCAACCTGTGCTGTCCCGCTGATGTTCTCATTCTTAATCCTATCCATCCTGGTCACTCCCTATAAGAACCTTAACATCTTAAGTTTTGCAACCTCCAGCTCTGCTTCCTGTCTCTTAGTCAGTGCCACTGTCTCCAAACCATTTAACAAGGCTGGTCTCACTACTCTCTTATATACCATTCCTTTTGTAACATATCACTCCTGACACTTTTCTCCATCCACTCCATCCTGCCTGTACTCTCTTCTTTACCTCTTTTCCACACTTCCCATTTCCTTTGACAGTTAATCCCAAGTAACTGAACTCCTGCACCTTTGTGACCAGTTCTTCCTGTAGCCTGACTGTTCTACATTTCTTCTTCTCATTCACACACATGTATTCTGTCTTACAAGTGTTGACTTTTATTCCTCTTTTTTCCAGAGCATATCTCCACCTCTCCATGACCCTTGTTCTGATAAATAAGTTCTCTTTTGCCTCCATTCCTCAGGCATCAATTTACTCTCAAAAATCTCATTCAATAATCTAGTCAAAAACACCACTCCCATCTCTCCTATACATTTTCATACCGCTACTGGTATGTTATCAGGCACCAACTGATTTTTTCTTCCTTATCCGGTTCTTTACTTCATTCCTGCCCATCTTTTCTACCTCCTGTTCTGTATTTTCTATGCCTTCCACTTTTCTTTCCCTGTAATTCTCTTAATTCATCAGCTCTTTAAAATACTCCTTCTATCATTCTCACACCCTCTCCTCACCTGTGAGTACATTTCCATTTCTATCCTTGATCATCCCGACATGTTGCACATACTTGGCCGCTTTATTTTACTGTCTCTCCAGCCAATACAATTCCTTCTCTCCTTGCTTACCGTCTAACCTCTAATACAACTCATCATAGGCCTTCTGCTTGGCCATTGCTACCCTCTTTTTGTTCTATGTTGCATCTCTTTATAATCCTACTTACTATTTTCAGTCCTCTCTGTCCAATTTCTTATTTTCCAACATTTTCCTCTAAATAACCTCCTGCTCTTTCTTGTCCCACAACCAAGTTTCTTTGATGTCGTTCACCTGTCCAGATGACACACCAAGTACCTTTCTGCCTGTCTGTCTAATAACTGTTGCTGTTGCTAACCAGTCATATGGAAGTTCTTTACTACTACCAAAAGCCTTTTTAAACTCCTTTCTCAATTCCTCACAGCATTTATCCTTTCTTAACTTCCACTATTTGGTCTTCTTCTCTACATTATCACTTTTCCTAACCAACAGAGTCATTCTGCAAACCACCAACCAATGTTGTCTAGCTACACTCTTTACTCCTGCCACTACCTTACAGTCTCCAATCTCTTTTAAACAACATCGTCTACACAGGATGTAGTCTAACTGTGTGTTCCTGCCACCACACTTGTAGGTCACCCTGTGCTCCTCCTTCTTTTTGAAATATGTGTTTGCTACAGCTATTTCCATCCTTTTTGCAAAATCCACTTTCATCTGTCCTTCTAGATTCCTATGCTTATCACCAAACTTGCACATCACCTCCTCATCTCCTTTGTTCACCAGCACTTCATCTAGCTCTCTCCAGAATCTCTCTTTCTTTTTCAACTCACAGCCAACGTGTGGTGCGAAAATATTACCAGCACAACTTGCTGTGCATCTAATGGAAGAATGCATGATTTGTTCGCAGCAGTGTTTTCTAAATTGCAGATCGCTAAATCTAAAATGTGGAAAAAACAATAGCAGCTAAATGAAAAATTTTGGACTTCTGCAGTTAGTGATTCTGAAACATTTGTTTTTATGTCTGATGAGAGATTAAACTAGTTCACAAAAATAAACACCAAGATGTCCATCTCCCATTTTGCAGGGCTGGTTTAAAAATATTGAATAAGGCATTAAAGAGGCATTAAATATTAAATTAAACTTGCTGATACCTGCAAACCCTGAAAAGTATTCCCAGGTGACTCGGCAGTCTCATATTAAACCTCTGGAAATTTACCCTCTGAATTTGCCTCTCAGAGAGAGGATATATGAACCATATGGCAGCAATATGTTTATGTACATTTCAGATAAGCTGATGTTTAGCTGGTCAATTCTAATTTAGGAAGGGTATAAAAGGATTGGAAAAAAGTATATTTGAAATTTGTTCCTTTACAACGTGGCAGTCCCTCACATTGCAACAGCCTTGCCATACTTGTTTTCACAAACTCTGCGAATTTATAACTATAGCCATTAGCACACAGTACAATACAATAGCTGTCATCTAGATGTTTTACAGAATAGATACTGGATGATACAAGCTTTAGAACAATACTGTAAAAGGCAGTTAAACTATGTAATGTTTTTAAAGAATGTCTCCTAAACAGTAGAAGTGTCAAAACAACTGGTGTATATAAGCTTGGTCTCGACCACATATACACTGCAAAAACTGATTTGTGTAGAACGACCACCATTCTTATTGTTTGCAGATTTGAATTGCCTGTCCAGCATTTTTTGTTTCCATTCATTAATTCATTCATTCATTTATTCATTCACTCATTCAATTATTTATGCATTCTTTCATTCATTATCATCTGCTTAATCCACACGGTCCAGCCGGTGCCTATCTGGCAATCTGGGCGCAAATGCAGGAACAAACCTAGACAGGGCACCACTCCATTGTAGGACTTTGTTGTTAATTCAGTTTATGACTCACAGTTCATACTGGATTTAGTTTGGCTTTTCAATCTGTGTTTACTCTTTTTTGTCCTGTAACTTATTGGTTTGGTTGTCACAGAGAACAACCAAACTTAAACCAATCACGAGTATTAGTTATGACGCCATTATGTAGCTTAATAGCTCTCCTGATGTCCACACATGGACTTGCTGAGCATGACCTTATTTTCTTTGGGCTACTTGAGCATTCATGCTGAATAACTTCTGATGAGCAAAGTGAATAAAATTAGTGTTGTAAAGTCACTGATGGTATTAATTCTATGATGGGCTAATGGAGGTCATAGTGTCACAGTTTATACTCTTTTTTACGCTGTCTTTGACTTCTGGCTTTTAGGCCATAATGAACAAAAATTTTGGCCAAACAAATAATTTTTCTCTCTCTGTATAGTGTATGATTAGCAAGATCTCATCTTGTTTTCATCTTCTGTATTTTTAATACTGTCTCATCAGCCCTGGTTTGAGCGCTCTGTACTCAATTTTTCTCTTGTCAGAGTGAGACAGTAAGCCAAGTCAGCGTGTGTTCGCTATAAATCATTATTTTAATTAGTCGGTTGTGATTTGAAGGGGAATTAGACAGATTGCTAATAATCTCAATAGATTATCAGACCGAGAAGCAGTGTTGCAGATTACATACTCTATTGATCAATTTTGAAGCAGGAGAATCGTGGGGGATTCATGATTATCAAATGAAGACCTCTGGAAGTGGCATAGCTGTCTCAGTTCTGACACTTAGATTGATTATTTACAGATGGTGGAGCGACATTAGCGTGCTCAATAAGGACAAAGGTCCTGAAGCAGCTTGTAATATATGCATTTCAGAATAAGCTTTAATGCGAACTGACACCATAATTATGATATTTTAAACCATACAGGAGCCTAAACATATGATGTATTGATGTGGTTCATAGGTGTTATGTGACAGCCATCTATAAGTTAATAAGAGTTTTACAAGGTTTGCTATGTCTTATATTCATATATGTATGAGCAGGTAAATGACAAGGAAATATATTAGACTAGATGGAGCTTTATTTCCGAGTCACCAGAGACTGCCATCAGAGGAAACCTTATTAGGAATTAAGTATCCTATTACTATTCTTGTCTTTTTCTTACATTATAAACTCAATTTTTAATTATTGTACTATTTTATACGTGTTTACATTAACTGGAAAAAGAACAGGTGACCAAATCAATTTAGAATCTACAGCACCTTATATAGATGTGGCTATTTTGTTTCATTGATGAGTTATTGGTTTTATATGTAGTTACACAGCTTGGGAGATAAACCACTTCTTCTGGGAAATCAGGTCTCCAGACCTCAAGTGTCAAGTCTCAAGTAGTTTTATTGTCATTTCAGTGACCGAACTGTAGTATCCTTGTTTGTTTCTTAGTTTTCTGCATTAAGCAGTCAGTTAAAAATTTCAGATAATCTAGATAGATAGATAAATAGATCAAGAGATGGAGAGAGAGAGCGCATGACATGGTATAAAATACTGCATCAATGACTATAACAATTCAGCTTTGAAATTGATGTAAAATTAATTTCCGTTGAAAAATCAGGACATGGAGTAAATTCATTCATTCAGTCATTTAATTTATTTTTGCTTAATCTACCCTGCAGCTCTAGGCGCAACGGCAGAACACATACAAACACACAGTCACATACATTCACATAGTAAGTGACACAAATGAACATAGAATGCATGTCTTCGGAATTAGGGAGTAAACCAGAACGTCCGGAAAAAACCATCACAAAAAGGGGAAAACTTGTAAACCAGACAAATTTCCCATATTATCCTTCCCAGGGATTGAACCCAGGTCCTTCTTGCTCTGTTGTGAACCCCTGTCTTCACCATGTCATCGGAGTAAATTATACATGCTTGTATTTTTCTATCACACCTGGCCTATTGTAATGCTTTATTCACACATTCCGTAGTCAAGGAGCTGTGATAGAGCTTAAATTAATCCTAAAAACAACCAAAATTATGTTAGAATATTAACCAGTTTTGTCGTACCTCTAATATCTGGCTGTATTTTTTTTAAATAATGGGAATGCACTAAAGTACATGTAGCTCTAAATGCTAGGGCACTGACATCCCCCTATCAGGGCATTTTAACAGACCCAAAGTCTAAACTAAAATGGAATAGGGATTGTGCTTTTGCCCTTTGACATTATACTTGCTGAGTCCAAGGACTTATATAAAAAAGAGACTAAAACCCTATTATTATGCCTTAGCTTTTGAACCTAGGCCATATGCCACATTGCTTATTGTATACGTGGCTATTTAATAGTCTTGTTTTTGTGTAAATATTTGTGTTTTTATCTGATTCAATTTATTGTGACAGACCTTGCAGCTTGCTGTATAAATAAGTTGCTATATAAATAAAAACTTTACTTAATTACCAGATAACATTTGGTCAGTCAGATTCCTTATGATTTAAAATGTTAGAAAATTATACTCTATTTTCTGAGTAGGCTAACATTAAGCATTGAACACATGGCTAATTAACAAGTGTTTTGGAGCGTGCTTGTTAATTGCATTATGCCTTCAAATACAGTGAAACCTCTCAGAGAAAATTGGAGTTATCAAAGAAAAAAACATACTGAGTGAATTCTTAGGTCTCAAAAAAATCAAAGTACAGTTGTTCGTTCATTCATTCATCCATTCATTCATTCATTCATTCATTCATTCATTCATTCATTATCTTCTGCTTAATCCACACAGGGCCAGTGCCATTTGGAAACTCGAGGCAAATTTTACTACTAAACATGTTAGCATATACAGGGGTTAGACAATGAAACTGAAACACCTGTCATTTTAGTGTGGGATGTTTCATGACTAAACTAGAAAGCCTGGTTGCCAATCTTCATTAATTGCACATTGCACCAGTAAGAGAGGAGTGTAATGGTTGAATTAGCAGGGTAAGAGAACAGTTTTTCTCAAAATACTGCAATGCACACAACATTATGGGTG
>JAOUQV010312324.1:0-13320 GCA_028565295.1 Aspidoras spilotus
TGTGAAATTCAGTGTTGTAGTTTGAGTATGTTAGGTTGTAATAGTCAGTGTAGTTTGAGTATGATTGTGTGTGAGAGATAAAGTCACTATTGTAGTTTGAGTATGTTGTGTGAGAAAAAAATTCAGTGTTGTAGTTTCAATATGATTGTGTGTGAAATTCAGTGGTGTAGTTTGAGAATGATTGTGTGTGAGAGAGAATGTCAGTGTTGTAGTTTCAGTATGATTGTGTTTGTTAGAGAGAATGTCACTATTGTAGTTTGAGTATGTTGTGTGTGAGAGATATTCAATGTTGTAGGTTGAGTATGTCGTGTGTGTGTGTGAGAAAGACAGTTTTGTAGTTTGAGTATGACTGTGTGTGAAATACAGTGGTGTAGTTTGAGTATGATTGTGTGTGAAATTCAGTGTTGAACTTTGAATATGTTAGGTTGTAATAGTCAGTGTTGTAGTTTGAGTATAATTGTGTGTGATTGAGAAAGTCACTATTGTAGTTTGAGTATGTTGTGTGTGATAGAAATTCAGTGGTGTAGTTTGAGTATGTTGTGTGTGTGTGAGAGAGAAAGACAGTGTTGTAGTTTGAGTATCATTGTGTGTGAAATGCAGTGGTGTAGGTGGAGTATGATTGTGTGTGAAATTCAGTGTTGTAGTTTGAGTATGTTAGGTTGTAATAGTCAGTGTAGTTTGAGTATGATTGTGTGTGAGAGATAAAGTCACTATTGTAGTTTGAGTATGTTGTGCGAGAAAAAAAGTCAGTGTTGTAGTTTCAATATGATTGTGTGTGAAATTCAGTGGTGTAGTTTGAGTATGATTGTGTGTGAGAGAGAATGTCAGTGTTGTAGTTTCAGTATGATTGTGTTTGTTAGAGAGAATGTCAATATTGTAGTTTGAGTATGTTGTGTGTGAGAGAAAGACTGTGTTGTAATTTGAGAATGATTGTCTGTGTAATGCAGTGTTGAAGTTTAAGTATGTTAGGTTGTAATAGTCAGTGTAGTTTGAGTATGATTGTGTGTAAGAGAGAAAGTCACTATTGTAGTTTGAGTATGTTGTGTATATAAAGAGAGAAGTCAGTGTTGTAGCTTGAGTATGATTGTTTGTGAGAAAGAAAGTCATTGTGGTAGTTTGAATATGATTGTGTGTGTGATAGTGTTGTGCTAGTCAGTATTGTATTTTGTATTGTATATTGTATGTTGTATATTGTATTCTTGTGTGTGAAATTCAGTGGTGTATTTTGAGTATGATTGTGTGTGATTATGTTGTAGTTTGATTATAATTGTGTGTGAAGAGAGAATCAGTGTTGTAGTTTGAGTATGATTGTGTGAGAAATTCAGTGGTGTAGGTTAAGGAAGATTGTGTGTGAGAAAGATAGTCAGTGTTGTAGTTTGAGGATGATTGTGTGTGTGTGAAGAAAGAAAGTCAGTGTTGTAGTTTGAGTATGATTGTGTGTGTGAGATATTCAGTGTTGTAGTTTGAGTATGATTGTGTGTGATAAAGAAAGTCAGTGTAGTAGTTTTTAGTATGATTGTGCATTAGAAAGATATTCAGTGTTGTAGTTTGTGTATAATTGTGTGTGAAATTCAGTGGTTTATTTTGAGTATGATTGTGTGTTAAATTCAGTGGTGTATTTTGAGTATGATCGTGTGTGAGAAAGAATGTCAGTGTGGTAGTTTGAGTATGATTGTGTGTGAAATGCAGTGGTGTAGGTGGAGTATGATTGTGTGTGAAATTCAGTGTTGTAGTTTGAGTATGTTAGGTTGTAATAGTCAGTGTAGTTTGAGTATGATTGTGTGTGAGAGATAAAGTCACTATTGTAGTTTGAGTATGTTGTGCGAGAAAAAAAGTCAGTGTTGTAGTTTCAATATGATTGTGTGTGAAATTCAGTGGTGTAGTTTGAGTATGATTGTGTGTGAGAGAGAATGTCAGTGTTGTAGTTTCAGTATGATTGTGTTTGTGAGAGAGAATGTCACTATTGTAGTTTGAGTATGTTGTGTGTGAGAGAAAGACAGTGTTGTAGTTTGAGTATGATTGTGTGTGAAATTTAGTGCTGTAGTTTGAGTGTGATCGTGTGTGAAATTTAGTGGTGTAGTTTGAGTATGACTGTGTGTAAAATTCAGTGTTGTAGTTGAAGTTTGATTGTGTGTGAGAGAGAAAGTCACTATTGTAGTTTTAGTATGTTGTGTGTGAGAGAAAGACAGTGTTGTAGTTTAAGTATGTTTGTGTATGATAGTCAGTGTTGTAGTCAGAGGATAATTGTGTATGTGAAGAGAGAAAGTCAGTGTTGTAGTTTGAGTATGATTGTGTGTAAAATTCAGTGGTGTATTTTGAGTATGATTGTGTGTGAGAGATATTCAGTGTTGTTTTTTGAGTATTATTGTGTGTGTGAGAGAAATACAGTGTTGTAGTTTGAGTATGATTGTGTGTGTGAGAGAGAAATCAGTGCAGTAGTTTTTAGTACAATTGAGTGTTAGAGAGAAAGTCAGTGTAGTAGTTTTTAGTATGATTGTGTGTGTGGGAGAGAATGTCACTGTTGTAGTTTGAGTATGTTGTGTGTGTTGGAGAAAGTCATTGTTGTAGTTTTAGTATGTTGTGTGTGATGGAAAGACAGTGTTTTAGTTTAAGTATGTTTGTGTATGATAGTCAGTGTTGTAGTCGGAGAATAATTGTGTATGTGAAGAGAGAAAGTCAGTATTGTAGTTATGAGTATGATTGTGTGTAAAATTCAGTGGTGTAGTTTGAGTATGATTGTGTGTGTGATAGTCGGTGTTGTAGTTTGAGTATGATTGTGTGTGAAATTCAGTGGTGTAGTTTGAGTATGATTGTTTTTGTGCTAGTCAGTGTTGTATTTTGAATATTATTGAGTGTGTGAAAAGAGAGAAGACACTGTTGTAGTTTGAGTATGATAGTTTGTGAGATTCAGTGGTGTAGTTTGGGTATGTTGTGTGTGTGAGAGAAAGAAATTCAGTGTTGTAGTTTGAGTATGATTGTGTGTGAGAAAGTACGTCAGTGTGGTAGTTTGAATATGATTGTGTGTGTGATAGTTATTATTGTATTTTGAGTATTATTGAGTGTGTGAAAAGAGAGAAGACACTGTTGTAGTTTGAGTATAATTGTGAGATTCAGTGGTGTAGATTGAGTATGATTGTGTGTGAGAGATATTCAGTGTTGTAGTTTGAGTATGGTTATGTGTGAAATTCAGTGGTGTAGTTTAAGTATGATTGTGTGTGAAATTCAGAGTTGTAGTTGAAGTATGATTGTGTGTGAGAGAGAAAGTCACTATTGTAGTTTGAGTATGTTTTGTGTGTGTGAGAGAAAGACAGTGTTGTAGATTAAGTATGTTTGTGTGTGATAGTCAGTGTTGTAGTTTGAGTATGATTGTGTGTAAAAAAGAAAGTCAGTGTGGTAGTTTCAATATGATTGTGTGTGAAAAGAGAGAAGACAGTGATGTAGTTTGAGTATGATTGTTTGTGAGGTTCAGTGGTGTAGTTTGAGTGTGATTGTGTGTGAAATTCAGTGTTGTAGTTGAAGTATGTTATGTTGTAATAGTCAGTGTAGTTTGAGTATGATTGTGTGTGAGAGAGAAAGTCAGTGTTGTAGTTTCAGTATGATTGTGTGTGTGAGAGAAATTCAGTGGTGTAGTTTGAGTATGATTGTGTGTGAAATTCAGTTGTGTAGTTTGAGTATGATTGTGTGTGAAATTCAGTGGTGTAGTTTGAGTATGATTGTGTGTGAAATTCGGTGTTCTAGTTGAAGTTTGATTGTGTGTGAGAGAGAACATCACTATTGTAGTTTTAGTATGTTGTGTGTGAGAGAAAGACAGTGTTGTAGTTTCAGTATGATTGCGTATGATAGTCAGTGTTGTAGTCAGAGGATAATTGTGTATGTGAAGAGAGAAAGTCAGTGTTGTAGTTTGAGTATGTTGTGTGTGTGAGAGAAGTAAAGTCAGTGTTGTAGTTTTAGTATGTAGTGTGTGATAGAAAGACAGTGTTGTAGTTTAAGTATGTTTGTGTGTAAAATTCAGTGGTGTAGTTTGAGTATGATTGTGTGTGAGAAAGAAAGTCAGTGTGATAGTTTGAGTATGATTGTTTTTGTGCTAGTCAGTGTTGTATTTTGAATATTATTGAGTGTGTGAAAAGAGAGAAGACACTGTTGTAGTTTGAGTAAGATAGTTTGTGAGATTCAGTGGTGTAGTTTGGGTATGTTGTGTGTGTGAGAGAAAGAAAGCCAGTGTGGTAGTTTGAATATGATTGTGTGTGTTATAGTCAGTATTGTATTTTGAGTATTATTGAGTGTGTGAAAAGAGAGAAGACACTGTTGTAGTTTGAGTATGATTGTTTGTGAGATTCAGTGGTGTAGATTGAGTATGATTGTGTGAGAGATATTCAGTGTTGAAGTTTGAGTATGATTGTGTGTGAAATTCAGGGTTGTAGTTGAAGTGATATTGAGTGTGAGAGAGAAAGTCACTATTGTAGTTTGAGTATGTTTTGTGTGTGTGAAAGTCAGTGTTGTAGTTTGAGTATGATTGTGTGTAAAAAAGAAAGTCAGTGTGGTAGTTTGAGTATGATTGTGTGTGTGATAGTGTTGTAGTTTGAGTATAATTGTGTGTGAAATTCAGTGGTGTAAAAAAGTCAGTGTTGTTGTTTAAGTATGTTGTGTGTGTGAGAGAAAGTCAGTGTTGTAGTTTATGTTGTATCTGAGAGAGAAAGTCAGTGTTGTAGTTTGAGTATGATTGTTTATGATAAAGAGAGTCAGTGTTGTAGTTTGAGTATAATTGTGTGTGATTATGTTGTAGTTTGAGTATAATTGTGTGTGAAAAGAGAAATCAGTGTTGTAGTTTGAGTATGATTGTCTGAGAAATTCAGTGGTGTAGTTTAAGGAAGATTGTGTGTGAGAAAGAAAGTCAGTGTTATAGTTTGAGTGTGATTGTGTGTGTGAGATATTCAGTGTTGTATTTTGAGTATGATTGTGTGTAAGAAAGAAATTTAGTGTTGTGGTTTGAGTATGATTGTGTGTGAAAGTAAATGTTGTAGTTTTAGTATGTTGTGTGTGTGAGAGAAAGACAGTGTTGTAGTTTGAGTATGATTGTGTGTGAAATTCAGTGTTTTAGTTCAAGTATGATTGTGTGTGAGATAGAAAGACATTATTGTAGTTTTAGTATGTTGTGTGTGAGAGAAAGTCAAGGTTGTAGTTTGAGTATGTTGTGTGTGAGAGAAAGACAGTGTTGTAGTTCACTATGATTGTGTGTAAAAAAGAAAGCTTTTAGTATGATTGAGTGTGTGAGAGAGAAAGTCACTGTTGTAGTTTGAGTATGCTGTGTGTGTTGGAGAAAGTCACTGTGGTAGATTGAATATGATTGTGTGTGTGATAGGCAGTATTGTATTTTGAGTATTATAGAGTTTGTGAGAAGAGAGAAAGTCAGTGTTGTACATTGATTATGATTGTTTGTGAGATTCAGTGGTGTAGTTTGAGTATGATTGTGTGTGTGATAGTCAGTGTTGTAGTTTGACTATGATTGTGTCTAAGAAAGAAAGTCAGTGCTTTAGATTTATTATGATTGGGTGTGTGGGAGAGAATGTCAGTTTTGTAGTTTGTGAATGATTGTGTGTGCGATATTCAGTGTTATTTTTTGAGTATGATTGTGTGTGAAGAGAGAACTTCATTGTTGCAGTTTGAGTATGATTGGGTGTGAGAAAGAAAGTCAGTGTAATAATTTGAGTATGTTTTTGTGCTAGTCAGTGTTGTAGCTTGAGTATGATTGTTTGTGAAATTCAGTGGTGTAGTTTGAGTATGTTGTGTGTGTGAGAGAAAGAATGTCAGTGTTGTAGTTCCAATATGATTGTTTGTGAGAAAGAAAGTCAGTGTGATAGTTTGAATATGATTGTGTGTTATAGTCACCATCAGTATTGTATTTTGAGTATTATTGAGTGTGTGAGAAGAGAGAAGACAGTATTGTAGTTTGAGTATGATTGTGTGTGTGAGATAGTCAGTGTTGTAGTTTGAGTATGATTGTGTGTGAAATTCAGTGGTGTAGTTTGAGTATTTAGTATTTGTAGTTTGAGTATTGTAGTTTGAGATTGTGAATGTGTGTGAGAAAAAGTCACTATTGTATTTTGAGTATTTTGTGTGTGAGAGAAAGTCAATGTTGTAGTTTTAGTATGTTGTGTGTGTGAGAGAAAGACAGTGTTGTAGTTTGAGTATGATTGTGTATTAAATTCAGTGGTGTAGTTTGAGTATGATTGTGTGTGTGAGAAAAAATTAGTCAGTGTAGTAGTTTTTATTAGTTTGTGAGAAGAGAGAAAGTCAGTGTTGTAGTTTGAGTATGTGGTGTGTGTTGGAGAAAGAAAGTAAGTGTTGTAGTTTGACTATATTTGTGTGTGATAGTCAGTATTGTAGATTGAGTATAGTTGTGTGTGAGAAAGAAAGGCAGTGTGGAAGTTTGAGTATGATTGTTTGTGTAATAGTTAGTGTTGTAGTTTGAGTATTATTGTGTGTGATAAAGAAAGTCAGTGTTGTAGTTTAAGTATGTTGTGTGTGTGAGAGAAAGTCAGTGTTGTAGTTTATGTCGTATGTGAGAGAGAAAATCAGTGTTGTAATTTGAGTATGATTGTGTGTGATAAAGAAAGTCAGTGTCGTAGTTCGAGTATGATTGTGTGTGAGAAAGAAATATAGTTTTGTGGTTTGAGTATGGGTATGTGCGAAATTCATTGGTGTAGTTTGAGTATGATTGAGTGTGAGAAAGAAAGTCTGTATTGTAGTTTGAGTATGATTGTGTGTAAAATTCAGTGGTGTAGTTTGAGTATGATTGTGTGTGAGAAAAAAGTCAGTGATGTAGTTTGATTATGATTGTGTGTAAAAAGAAAGTCAGTGATGTAGTTTCAGTATGATTGTGTGTGTGTGTGAGAAAAAGTCACTATTGTATTTTGAGTATTTAGTGTGTTAGAGAAATTCAATGTTTTAGTTTCAGTATGATTGTGTTTTAGAAAGAAATTTAGTGTTGTGGTTTGAGCATGATTTTGTGTGAAATTCAGTGGTGTATTTTGAGTATGATTGTGTGTGAAATTCATTGATGTAGTTTAATTATGATTGTGTGTGAGAAAAAAAGTCAGTGTTGTAGTTTGATTATTATTGTGTGTGAAATTCAGTGGTGTATTTTAAGTATGATTGTGTGAGTGATAGTCAGAGTTATAGTTTGAGTATGATTGTGTGTGAGAAAGATAGTCATTGTTGTAATTTGAGTATAATTGTGTGTGAAATTCAGAGGTGTATTTTGAGTATGATTGTGTGTGAGAAAGTCAGTGTTGTAGTTTGGAAATGATTGTGTTTGAAATTCAGTGTTGTAGTTTAAGTATGACTGTCTGTGTGAGAAAGTCAGCGTAGTAGTTTTTAGTACGATTGTGTGTGTGAGAGACAAAGTCACTGGTGTAGTTTGATTGTGTGTGAAAAAGAAAGTCAGTGTGCAAGTTTGAGTATGATTGTGTGTGTTATGGTCAGTGCTGTATTTTGAGTATTATTGTGTGTGTGAAGAGTAAAGACAGTGTTGTAGTTTGAGTATGATTGAATGGGAAATTCAGTGGTGTAGTTTGATTATGATTGTGTGTAAAATTAAGTGTTGTAGTTTGAATATGAGAGGTTTTAATAGTAAGTGGAGTTTGAGTATGATTGTGTGTAAGAAAGAAGGTCAGTGTGGTAGTTTGAGTATGATTGTGTATGTGAAGAGAGAAAGTCAGTGCTGTAGTTCGAGTATAATTGTGTGTGAAATTCAGTGGTGTAGTTTGAGTATGATTGTGTGTGAGAAAGAAAGTCAGTGTTGTAGTTTGACTATGATTGTGTGTGAGAAAGAAATTCAGTGTTGTAGTTTAACTATGATTGCGTGTGAAATTCATTGGTGTAATTTTAGTATGATTGTGTGTGAGACAAAAATTAGTGTTGTAGTTTGAGTATGATTGTGTGTTAAATTCAGTGGTGTAGTTTGAGTATGATTGTGTGTGTAAAAGTCAGTGTTGCAGTTTGAGTAAGCTTGTGTGTGAAATTTAGTGGTGTATTTTGAGTATGATTTTGTGTGAAATTCAGTGGTGTATTTTAAGTATGATTGTTTATTAAATTCAGTGGTGTAGTTTGAGTATGAATGTGTGTGAGAAAAAAGTCAGTGTTGTAGTTTGAGTAAGCTTGTGTGTGAAATTTAGTGTTGTATTTTGAGTATGATTTTGTGTGAAATTCTGAGGTGTATTTTAAGTATGATTGTGGGTGAAATTCATTGGTGTAGTTTGATTATGATTGTGTGTGAGACAGAAAGTCTGTATTATAGTTTGAGTATGATTGTGTGTAAAATTCAGTGGTGTAGTTTGAGTATTATTCTGTGTGAAATTCAGTGGTGTATTTTAAGTATGATTGTGTGAGTGATAGTCAGAGTTATAGTTTGAGTATGAATGTTTGTGAGAAAGATAGTCATTGTTGTCATTTGAGTATAATTGTGTGTGAAATTCAGAGATGTATTTTGAGTATGATTGTGTGTGAGAAAGTCAGAGTTGTAGTTTGGAAATGACTGTGTTTGAAATTCAGTGTTGTAGTTTAAGTATGACTGTGTGTGTAAGAGAGAAAGTCAGTGTTGTAGTTTTAGTATGATCGAGTGTGTGAGAGAGAAAGTCAGTGTTGTAGTTTAAGTATGATTGTGTGTGTGAAAGAGAAAGTCACTGTTGTACTTTGATAATGATTGTGTGTAAAAAAGAAAGTCAGTGTGGAAGTTTGAGTAGGATTGTGTGTGTTATGGTCAGTGCTGTATTTTGATTATCATTGTGTGTCTGAATATAAAAGAGTGTTGTAGTTTGAGTATGATTGTTTGTGAGATTCAGTGGTGTAGTTTGAGTATGATTGTGCGTGAGATAGTCAGTATTGTAGTTTGAGTATGATTGTGTGTGAAATTCAGTGGTGTAGTTTGATTATGATTGTGTGTGAAATTAAGTGTTGTAGATTGAATATGTTAGGTTGTAATAGTGGAGTTTGATTATGAATGTGTGTAAGAAAGAAGGTTAGTGTGGTAGTTTGAGTATGATTTTCAGTAATAGTCAGTGTTGTAGTTTGAGTATGATTGTGTGTGAAATTCAGTGGTGTAGTTTGAGTATGATTGTGTGAGAAATTCAGTGGTGTAGTTTGAGTATGATTGTGTGTGAGAGAGAAAGTCACTATTGTAGTTATAGTATGTTGTGTGTGAGAGAATGTCAGTGTTGTAGTTTGAGTATGTTGTGTGTGTGAGAGAAAAACAGTGTTGTAATTTGAGTATGATTGTGTGTGAAATTTAGTGGTGTAGTTTGCGTGTGATTGTGTGTGAAATTCAGTGTTGTAGTTGAAGTATGTTAGGTTGTAATAGTCAGTGTAGTTTGAGTATGATTGTGAGTGAGAGAGAAAGTCAGTGTTGTAGTTTCAGTATGATTGTGTGTGTGAGAGAGAAAGTCACGATTGTAGTTTGAGTATGTTGTGTGTGAGAGAAAGTCAATGTTGTAGCTTGAGTATGTTGTGTGTGTTATAAAGATAGTCAGTGTTGTAGTTTGAGTATAATTGTGTGTGAAATTCAGTGGTTTATTTTGAGTATGAGTGTGTGTTAGAAAGAAAGTCAGTGCTGTAGTTTGAGAATGGTTGTGTTTGAAATTAAGGGTTATAGTTTGAATATGATTTTGTGTGAGAGATAAAGTCAGTGTTGTAGTTTGAGTATGACTGTGTGTGTGAGAGAGAAAGTCACTGTTGTAGTTTGAGTATGTTGTGTGTGTTGGAGAAATTCAGTGTTGTAGTTTGAGTATGTTGTGTGTGTGAGAGAAATAATGTCAGTGTTGTAGTTTGAGTATGTTTGTGTGTGATGGTCAGTATTTTAGTTTGAGTATGATTGTGTGTGAGAAATTAAGTCAGTGTAGTAGTTTTTAGTATGATTGAGCGTGTGAGAGAGAAAGTAACTGTTGTAGTTTGAGTATGTTGTGTGTGTGAGAGAAATAATTTCAGTGTTGTAGTTTGAGTATGTTTCTGTGTGATAGTCAGTATTGTAGTTTGAGTATGATTGTGTGTGAGAAAGAAAGTCAGTGTGGTAGTTTGAGTATTAATGTATGTGTGAAGAGAGAAAGTCAGAGTTGTAGTTTGATTATGATTGTGTGTGAGAAAGAAATTCAGTGTGGTAGATTGAATATGATTGTTTGTGATAGGCAGTATTGTATTTTGAGTATTATTGAGTGTGTGAGAAGAGAGAAGACAGTGGTGTAGTTTGAGTATGATTGTGTGTGAGAAAAAAGTCAGTGTTGTAGTTTGATTATGATTTATAATCATACTTAAAACTGTGTGTGAGAGAGAAAGTCAGTGTAGTAGTTTTTAGTATGATCGAGTGTGTTAGAGAGAAAGTCAGTGTAGAAGTTTTTAGTATGATCGAGTGTGTGAGAGAGAAAGTCAGTGTTGTAGTTTAAGTATGATAGTGTGTGTGAGAGAGAAAGTCACTGTTGTACTTTGATAATGATTGTGTATGAAAAAGAAAGTCAGTGTGGAAGTTTGAGTATGATTGTGTGTGTTATGGTCATTGCTGTATTTTGAGTATTATTGTGTGTATGAATAGAAAAGACACTGTTGTAGTTTGAGTATGATTGTTTGTGAGATTCAGTGGTGTAGTTTGAGTATGATTGTGTGTGAGATAGTCAGTATTGTAGTTTGAGTATGATTTTGTGTGAAATTCAGTGGTGTAGTTTGAGAATGATTGTGTGTGAAATTCAGTGTTGTAGTTGAAGTATGTTAGGTTGTAATAGTCAGTGTAGTTTGAGTATGATTGTGTGTGAGAGAGAAAGTGAGTGTTGTACTTTCAGTATGATTGTGTGTGTGAGAGAGAAAGTCACTATTGTAGTTTGAGTATGTTGTGTGTGAGAGAAAGTCAATGTTGTAGTTTGAGTATGTTGTGTGTGTTAGAAAGATAGTCAGTGTTGTAGTTTGAGTATAATTGTGTTTGAAATTCAGTGGTTAGGGTTGTGTGTGTGAGAGAGAAATAATGTCAGTGTTGTAGTTTGAGTATGTTTGTGTGTGATGGGCAGTATTGTATTTTGAGTATTATTGAGTGTGTGAGAAGAGAGAAGACAGTGTTGTAGTTTGAGTATGATTGTGTGTAAAAAAGAAAGTCAATGTAGTAGTTTTTAGTATGATTGAGAGAGAAAGTCACTGTTATAGTTTGAGTATGTTGTGTGTGTTGGAGAAAGTCAGTGTTGTAGTTTGAGTACATTGTGTGTGTGAGAGAAATAATGTCAGTGTTGTAGTTTGAGTATGTTTGTGTGTGAGAAAGAAAGTCAGTGTGGTAGTTTGAGTATTAATGTGTGTGTGAAGAGAGAAAGTCAGAGTTGTAGTTTGATTATGATTGTGTGTGAGAAAGAAAGTCAGTGTGGTAGATTGAATATGATTGTGTGTGATAGGCAGTATTGTATTTTGAGTATTATTGAGTGTGAGAGAAGAGAGAAGACAGTGATGTAGTTTGAGTATGATTGTGACATTCACTGTTGTAGTTTGAGTATGATTGTGTGAGAAATTCAGTGTTGTAGTTGAACTATGATTGTGTGTGAGAGAGAAAGTCACTATTGTAGTTTTAGTATGTTGTGTGTGAGAGAAAGTCAATGTTGTAGTTTGAGTATGTTGTGTGTGTGAGAGAAAGACAGTGTTGTAGTTTAAGTATGTTTGTGTGTGATAGTCAGTGTTGTAGTTTGAGTATGATTGTGTGTAAAATTCAGTGGTGTAGCTTGAGTATGATTGCGTGTGTGATAGTCGGTGTTGTAGTTTGACTATGATTGTGTCTAAGAAAGAAAGTCAATGCAATAGATTTATTATGATTGGGTGTGTGAGAGAGAATGTCAGTTTTGTAGTTTGAGAATGATTGTGTGTGCGATAGTCAGTGTTATTGTTTGAGTATGATTGTGTGTGTAAAGAGAAGTCAGTGTTGTCGCTTGAGTATGATTGTGAGATTCAGTGGTGTAGTTTGAGTATGTGTGTGTAAGAGAAAGTCAGTGTTGTAGTTTGAGTATGATTGTGTGTGAGAAAGAAAGTCAGTGTGGTAGTTTGAATACGATTGTGTGTGATAGTCAGTATTGTATTTTGAGTATTATTGAGTGTGTGAGAAGACTGTTGTAGTTTGAGTATGATTGTGTGTGTAAAGAGAGAAGTCAGTGTTGTAGCTTGAGTATGATTGTTTGTGAGATAGTCAGTGGTGTAGTTTGAGTATAATTGTGTGTGAGAGAGAAAGTCACTTTTTGAGTATGATTGTGTGTGTGATAGTGTTGTAGTTTGAGTATTATTGTGTATCTGAAGAGAGAAATTCAGTGGTGTAGTTTGAGTATGATTGTGTTTGAAATTCTGTGGTGTAGTTTAAGTATGCTTGTTTGTGAAATTCAGTGGTGTATTTTGAGTATGAATGTGTGTGAATTTCAGTGGTTTATTGTGAGTATGATTGTGTGTGAGAGAGAGAAAGTCAGTGTTGTAGTTAGAGTATGGCTGTGTGTGTGTAAGAGAGAAAGTCAGTGTAGAAATGTTTAATATGATTAAGTGTGTGTGAGAGAAATTCAGTGTTGTAGTATGAGTATGTTTGTGATAGTCAGTGATGTAGTTTGCGTATTATTGTGTGTGTAATTATGTTGTAGTTTGAGAATAAATGTGAAGAAAGAAAGTCAGTGTTGTAGTTTGAATATGATTGTTTGAGAAATTCAGTGGTGTAGTTTAAGGAAAATTGTGTGTGAGAAAGTTAGTCAGTGTTGTAGTTTCAGTATGATTGTGTGTGTGTGTGTGTGTGTGAGAGAAAGTCACTATTGTAGTTTGAGTATGTTGTGTGTGAGAGAAAGTCAATGTTATAGTTTGAGTATGATTGTCTGTGATAAAGAAAGTCAGTGTTGTAGTTTGAGTATGTTTGTGTGTGATGGTCAGTGTTGTAGTTTAAAAAAGATTGTGTATGAGAAAGAAAGTCAGTGTTGTAGATTGAGTATGATTGTGTGTGTGAGATATTCAGTGTTGTAGTTTAAGTATTATTGTGTGTGAGAAAGAAAGTCAGTGTTGTAGTTCGAGTATGATTGTGTGTGAAATTCAGTGGTGTATTTTAAGTATGATTGAGGTGAAGAAGAGAGTACAGGCAGGATGGAGAAAAGTGTCAGGAGTGTTGTGTCAAAAGGGTTGCAGCAAAACTGAAAGGAAAGGTATTTAAGAGAGTAGTGAGACCAGCCTTGTTGTATGGCTTGGAGACAGTGGCACTAACTAAGAGACAGGAAGCAGAGCTAGAAGTGGCAGAGCTCAAGATGTTGAGTTTCTCATTAGGAGTGACCAGGATGGACAGGATTAGGA
>JAOUQV010312330.1:0-13320 GCA_028565295.1 Aspidoras spilotus
GTATTTATTGTTAGTACGGTGTGTATTTATTGTTCGTACTGTGTGTATTTATTGTTCGTACTGTTGTGTATTTATTGGTTGTACTGTTTGCACTAGTGCACTTTAATGGTGTGTGTAGCACCTTGGTCTGGAGGAACGTTGTTTCGTTTCACTGTGTAATATATATATGGCTGAAATGACAATAAAACTACTTGAGACTTGAGAGAACCGTGCTGTTAAATGTGCTACTTGGGTGGGAACATATAACCAAGTGCAGGTGATCAACCAAACACATCAATAATTTGGGGAATATGAACATGTATGGTAAGAGGTAACCAGACTGGGTGCAGCTATATTGTTGAGCCCAAGGAGTTTGAGGTGGACGTGGTGGTGTTGGGTATGGCACACTGGCATAATTAACAGATTGTAGGTTTGATATTGTGATGAAAACCCATTTTGTTTGTATATAATATGATACATATTGTGCACCGCTGTGAAAGGACCAAAATGTCCAGCCGCTAACATTTATGGATGAAGTGCCATTGAGTAAGACACCTAACTCTCAAATTGCTCTGCATGCACATTAGTAGGATAGCACACAGCTCCAAGTATCTCTGTTTGCTAAGTGCAACCACAGATAGGTTAAATGCAGTAAACTCTCATTATTAATCTTGTTAATTCATGAGTACATGGCACAGATGCCAAAATCGTGCCTGTCCTCCAAATCGAACTGGGCATCATGTTAGTGGCATCTGTGCCGTGTTATACACAAAGGCAAGTAATCCTTGAAACGCTGTACATGAAGACACTATCAGCTTAATGGTTTAGTTTATGCTGCTGGCATTAATTGCACTTTGTACTAACGTTCAGTAGTAAATTTGTGGTCATAAGAATAAAACATGGAATAATGAATATTTGTGAGAATGAGCACTGAGTGCAAACATAGTAGCTGTTGTTACACATGTAATATGGAGGTATGTTTCTTAAATTACATTTTTAGGAGCGTTTGGTGTCTTCAGGTGTAGAGATGCTGAGGGCTGGATGCGAATGCAGGTTTTATTTACACAATGTTCAAAACCAGAAAACTGGTCCAGGGTGAGAGTAGAACAGGTAAATACAAAAGACACTAAACCAGTACAATAAACCAACATAACAGGGAAACAGTAAACCAAGGTAGCAAATCTTGGAGACTTCGCATTTACGCTGCGTCTTAGAGGATTCTATATTCCTGTGGTGCACACACAAACAGGAAACTAGTGAAAAAAACACACTAGTATTTTGGTGACTTAGATTGCATGGGTTTTGTACATTTGACAGCGGGTGCTGCCATGTTTTTCTTCTCGAGTTATATTTATATTACAAAAATCAGGGGCAATTTGGTAACTCCAATTCGCTTTTAAACATATTTTGCATGACTGTGAGAGGAAAACAGACCACCTGGAGGAAACCCAAAGTGGATATAAAGAGAAAATGCAAACTCCATAAACAAATGACCCAAACTACTTAGAGTTTGAACCCAGAAACTTCATGCTGTGAATTGCTTTCCCAAATGAGAACGGTGGCTTATCTTGACTGTTATTAAAAGAAAAGTTAAAGAAATAGTCTTGGTTAAAAAATCTAAATGATCTCTCCCAGTAATGTTGTGCATACAGTAATTTGTTCCAGCACCACACTACCTGATAGAGGTTTTACCAAGGTTTTAATAAATACCTGCTATAAACTAAATAACATTTCAATGGTGAGATGGTCTGCCTGGAGAATAACATCAAGCAAGCTGCCTGGATTATCTTAACTTCAGGACAACTGCAATTATACAGTATAAGCACAGGCCCAGCTCAAAAACGGTCCCTGATTTCCACCAGATGTAGAATGCAACATAAATGGAAAATTATTACACCTTCATGACTATAGTTGCATCAACACATACAGTTTCATGTGGTATCAGTTGCAATAACAGACAGTGCACCCCACATGTTACTCTGATGCGGTAATCAAGCTTAGACCAACTCTTTGCAGAATACCTGGCAGGATCAAATTTACAGCTGCCCTCTGGTGGTGGGAAGAGAATTTTTTTTTTTTGTAAATTTACCTAGTGTTATCATATTTTTAACAGATTCTATTAAGTTTTTATTTTTTAACTATGTGAATACAGGGAGTGTTTAAGTGCTTACCCTGTATATTCTCCAATAAAGAGTGCCACAACTGAATAGCATTTGTTGAGAAATGGCTAGTTTATATCGTGACAATGCAACACCCATGAGAAATGCTCAGTGCTCTCTTGATGACAGGAATGGCTTGTTGTCTCCCCATCAATAAATGTGACTCGAGGCAGACAGTGCTCACCTTTAATTGTGATATATTGCTCTGTGAGGTGGCATGAGTAGCAGTTTGAAAGATTGTTCTTGGCTGGCTTCCTGAGTCTTTTGTATGTCTTAGGTATTTGCCTTCACTCTCTCTATTAATTGGTTTGTTTGTTTGTTTGTTGGTTGATTAATGTCACCTTTGGCATCAATGGCCATGTTAATCACAGGAAGTTTTCATCTTCAATGAAAATTTAGCATCTCCAATACACATAGCATGCATGTCTTTGGACAGTGGAGGGAAATCGGAGTACCTAGAGTAAACCCAGGTGAACATAGGAAGAATGCGCGAATTCCATATAGAAATATCCTAGATTATTCCAACTGGGTATGAATCCACTGCGCCACAATGGCACCCTCCCTGATTGGTAGCTGTCATATGATAAGGAACAGCTGAATATCAGGAGTTGAATTCTCAGATGATAACACTAGTTGTTGTAGTAGGGAAATTGAGAGAAAAAATATATTGATGCATGTAAAATGATGTTTTCACATAACCCAGAAGTTGGGGTAAGAGTGCAGGGACGGGCACATTATAGCACCTCTCGAATAGAGAGCAAGCCTGATGATAACAATGGCAAGGAAAAACTCCCTAAGATGATAAGAGGAAGAAAACCTTAGAAAGAACAGACGCAGAAGAGAATCCCATCATCAAAAAAAAAAAAAAACAGACATTGGCTATGTCAGCAAAAGCCAAATTTCACACAGCATCATGACTAGAGCTGACAATCTAATGCTACGCATTCCTCCAGACACAATTGAAGACAGAAGATATTATTCTGATCAGTCACCCAGAAATATATCTATTGCACTACTAATACCTCTTGACATTTACATATATGGCATTTAGTAGACACTCTTATCTAAATCAACTGCACAGTTGAGGTTTAAGTGTGTTACCATGGGGCCCAGCAGGGCCAGCTTATTGGTGGTGGGATTTATACTCATGTATCAAGTGGCCAATTAACGACTGACCTACCTTGGTACTACAGTCGTGATTCCATCTAGCAATGATCTTAATTCTCCAACTTGCCTCTGTATGTTGATTCGGAGGGATGGTTTGTGTTTTGGGAGTACCTTGGTAATATACTGTATATGCATTTCACGTGGGTGTTGAAGAACAGCATGGTTTATAAGATGACTTCCAATTAAAAAGTGAGACATTTTACAATTATATGAAAAATATTAGCTCAGTATAAACTTGATGAGAGCAGCAGCACATCTCAGAAAATTAAAGAGTACTAATAAAAAAACATGTAGAGCAGGAATGTGCAACCACATCACATGACTGGTATAATAAAGAGCAATTCAGAGAGACAGAGTCTCTGGATATAGCTTTTCATAATGCTGCCAATGGACCGATAACTCTCTATTTGATTTTTTGGAATTGGGGTTGTCTGATAAAATTAATGGTGATATGGAAGGAGTATAACAAAACCCCAAAAAGAAATGTAAGATCGGGTGCAAACTGACACCACATTTTCTCTTCTTGCCCTCAGCTGTGCTATAATATATCATTATGAAAGCTGTATTATACTTCCTGCTTATTATTAGCCGCCTGGATAGATCAATAGATTCCTTTAACCTGTGGGGCAGACTAGTAAGATATCGTCTCACTCTTGAGCACACTAATATGCAATATTGTTCCAAATTAAGTTTTGAGCGTTTGAAATTTTCGCTGTATATTTCAGATACACAATTTTGATGTAATAGTTTTAAATCACTAGGGCGACGGTGCTACACAATGATTCTTCATTTATTTAGTGTTATATTATTTATTTTGCAGAGCGGAGAGGCATCTGTCTTTGAGGTGAATATACGTTATGTTGGAGGCCTGCTTTCAGCGTACTACATTACAGGAGAAGAGGTAAGATCAGCACATGCGTATGTTGCTTAATCACATATTGAGCCACGTCTAAATATCATTCATTTGGGTTATAATTCTGGTACTATTTTTTTATACATATCATGCAAGTCTTTGGAATGCGGGAAGAAACCGGAGTACCCGGAAAAACCAGCACGATCATGGGGAAATTTCCCGAGTCTTTCCCCACCCAGGGCTTATTTTAGTCCCCTATAGTGTTTTTAGACTTAAGTTTAGACTTAAGCTTTTTAGCTTGTTGAATAAATCTGAACTTGCTTACACAAGGTGGGCAAATGCTGGCAGATTTTACCCTGACATTACAAAATAAAAGTCTTTATGAGAAAAATTGCACCGTGACAGATTAGTTTAGTTTGTTCCTTTTAGCATGTTTTGTCTTTCTCCTAACTTTTGGTTTTTGCATTTATTTTTATCTTTATTAATCAGTTTGCATGTTAATTAGTTAACATTTCTTTTTTCTGCTGAAGGTTGTGAATCCAGATGTTTGCAAATCCAGATGTTAAGCTGCACAAGATTTCTGGTTTTTTTTTATAGATATCGAAGCAGGTGGCATGAGGAGATTTTTCACAAAATTGACTACTCTTCACTGGTTAGGAAAAAGGTTGTAATATGTTTGGGTGTGTGTGTGTGTGCATGTGAGAGTGAGTGATTGGAGATAAACCAGTTTTTCTTATAGTTATCTTTGCACTGGAGTGTTTATCTGATAGCCTGGCTTGTGGCTCTTAATGCATCATTGCTTACTTTTTAAACACAAACATGTGCACACACACACACACACACACGCAAACACACACAGTCTATCGAGTTTTATAAGGAGTCTGACAGTTTTTAAATCATCTAACACTAACTGTACTGCACATGTGTTGTGTAGAACTGTATATAAATGTATCATTTGAGACAGGGCAATGCATTTGTGTTTTCTTGCAGTCCATCAGTTAGTGTGTGTGTCGACTGGACAGATGTGTCAATATAGCTTGGTCTTTTACTGTGAGCATGTCACATGTGTGTCTGGTTGTGTGTGGGGGGGGGTTGTGTATTCTGGCTGTCTCCACTCTGATACTACAACTACAAACTCAGTTCCAAAAAAATTGGGACAAAGTACAAATTGTAAATAAAAACAGGATGCAATGATGTGGAATTTTCAAAATTCTATATTTTATTGAGAATAGAACATTGATGACATATAAAATTTGGTGACAACAACAAAAAAGTTGGGACAAGGCCATGTTTACCACTGAGAGACATCCTAACAAATCTATAGGGTTTCTGCACTATGTGCTTAAAAAATAAATAAATAAAATAATAATATTAATAATAATAATAATAATATTAATAATAATAATATAGCAATAAATATATTTGCGTTTCCTAAACGAAATTCTATAAATTATGTAATATAATTTGAAAAAAGTCTACTTAGCCGTAATAGCTGAACTGTGAGCGAGCGGACCCCTTGCTGATCGGATTGATGTTAACATTGAAGCGAATTGATGAAAAAGATTTTACTCTCTGCTTTTGATCTCTCTGATAACACAACCTCTGTCTTCTCCAGTATGATTGTACTGAATGATAACACATAAACGAAGGGTGTGATATATTTACTGTTAGTCTGAACCTTATTAGTTTCTTGTTTATAGCTCAGAAAATGTCAGTTATTGTTTCAAATTAGCTCTATGCTAATTCAATTGAGTTTTTCATTTTTTCTCCATAAATGTATTCTCATGTTATTGGTCATCTTCGCCTCGTGATGGTTGGCTACATGGATGAGTCAGCTTTCTCCAATGCCCCCTGTTGCTTGTAACAGTCTAGCTCCTGATAATCCAGTTCACATCGTGATGTTGTACATTCAGGTTATTCTCTGTCTTCCATGTCCTGTCATTACACTTTCTTCATTGCTATCATGTAGGAGCCTCATCACATGACGGTAGTAACATAGCTTTTTATGTAATTTCGGGTTCGACTCAGTAAATTTCTGTGGAGTGTGCATTCCGGTTTCCTCCCGCTTTCCAAAGACATGCATGATTGGTGTCTATAAATTGCCCATTAATGTGTGAATGTGTGTGTGATTGTGTGTGTGCACACTATGATGGATTGGTCCTGCCCTTGCACCCACAGTTGCGGGGTGGGCAATGGATTTTCCGTGACCCTAAAATTAGCATTAATCAGGTATAGAAAATGAATGAATAATTCTTGTATTTGCAAGCAGTGATCTTTGGGGTTTGAACACCCTTTACAAACACCCTTGACCTCCTGATTCAGCTAACCCTATAGAGACCACTAACTCCCTCACGTTCATAACTGAGCACTCAAAGAAAACCCACACAGACATGGGGAGATTAAGCTCCACACAGAACATAACCAAAGATCCCTAACCAGGAATTAACCCTGGGACCTTCTAACTATGGGGCAACAACATTACCCTCTACATCACCGTTCTGTTTTATAAGTTTTAACCCTGTCAAATTCTCTCTAACGTCTGATTTTCAAGGACATGCATTTAGCTTGACATGTTATAAAAAGGATTCTATGAGATTCAATATGGCTTCTTTTTCCACTCTTCATTCTGTTTGTTTTTCCTTCTCATGTTGTGTCCCGGAACAGATATCCCAGAAAAAGTAACTCTTATTCGATTAACAGCCGCCTGCTGGCAGTCGAGTTATTTGGAGTTCAGGAATTAGTGTTATCGAAAGTGAAGTTGTCCCTCGTCTCAATAATTTTGTCCTGGTTGATTGCTTCCATCCTCTGAGTTGTCACATTCTCAGTGTTTTATGGTGACGCTCATTAAAAAGACACCCAGTGGCCGCTCGGTTTTCATTTGCATTACAATCTCTCTATTGCATCTCGCTCTCAGAGGCAGAATCGATTTATGTAAAGCCCTGTGTTTTATACTTCTGTAATTTCAGAGATGTTAAGACTGTAATGAATCTCTTGTGCATGTGTTTGTGGGGTAATCTTTTTGTTGCTGCTCATTCATTCATACATTTTCTATACCCGCTTAATCCTATTTTGAGGTCACAGGGAAGCCGGTGCACAATTTGACGGAAGGAACAACTTTAGACAAACCATGATAGCGTCCACTCACACACACAATCACATACAAATTCACACACTAATGTGCAATTTAGAGACATATAACATGCCACCTGTTGCTGTTCATATAAAAAAATGAAGTTCAAATCTACAACATAACATAAATGAAGGGGTTCGAAAAAATTGCAGTAGTTCTTGTTTCATGGTACAGTTTCCATGGTGATTCCATTGTGATTGTGCATCATTTGTTTCGGTTCTAGTTCTTTCTCAACTCTTATCCTGAAAAGTTTACAAGATAGTGCTCACCTGCTCTGTGTTTTGTCCTTTAGGACTGGTTCTACTCATAGGGACATTTCTGTATAGATTTGTGCATGAAGATCAAACAGAATCCAAAGATCAGATGATAAACAGGCTGGGATAGGCATGCTCCATAAAGCAGTGGTTAGAGCACCAGCCTTTTTCATGACATTATTAACGGTTTCACTGCACGAATGGACCAAATACGGAAGACCAATTCCAGTGTGTGCAAGCATAGTGGCAGGTAGTTGAGTTTCATGAAATCAAAAACACATCAAATTTATAGGTTGCTAGCAGCTGTGATACTTCTTGATGTGTGTGTGGTGACTTTGCTCATTTGAATGGTGTGCTGGGTGTAAGTAGTACTGGCAATGTTATGCTAGGTTGTTTTTGCGCTGTCACCATTGACCCTGCCACCCCATAGTGGTTGGGTTCGGAGCGGCATCATTTTCAACATATGTCTAAAAACTGCAGTAGCACTTTGTGTCAGTCTTTAGAATCTCACTAACCCTTCTCAGCCCTCTTATTGCATGGTCTTGACTTGATCTCAACATATCATGGTCTTGTCCTCAACATTACCACTATTTATAAGCCAGGGCATTCTTTACAAATATACCTGTTGGTATCTTATGAAATGTTACTGGAAATTTTATGACTGGCATAGTATCATGTTCTCATGCTGGTATTCCTTGAGCTTCTGAGAGCAATCCATTTTTTTTCACAAGTGTTTGTAGAAGTCTTCTGTTTACTAAGTGCTCGATTTTTTACACTGGTTGCCATAGAAATTATTGGAACTTCTGCATTCAGTGATCGGGATGGGTGAGTGAATACTTTTGGCAATAAAGTGTACATTTGTATGTGTATGATAATGTCTGATGATCAGGTTTCCACATATTACTCTACATTAACTGCTGTGTACCACTGTAATAGTTTTTTATATATATAAATTAATAATGGTGGTGTCTGAACTACCATTTACAGTAGCTTGATGTTTCTGGAGATTTTACTCACTCATAAAAAATAAGTTCACAAAGCTAAAAAAATACAGTTCATAGTTAAAGATAGTGGGTTTTTTTCTATTTACCAGACTATTACTTTATGCTCTTATCATTATGCAGCATTCATCCCGTCTCACTACTGTGCCTGAGACTAACATTGACTTTATCATGTACAACTTTTTCCCAAACACGGCGGAAGCATCAGCGTCTAGTGTTCAGTCGAAATGTTCCTGCAGTGGAGTATGTGAGATTTTAATTTAATTTTATATTAATATTTAAATTTATATATTTTTATTTAAATTTAAATATTATATATTTTTAAATATATATAAATATATAAATATTATATATTATTGGTGCATTGCTCAGAAATTGTACTTCAGGGTTTTTTTTTGTAAGTGAGATAATGAAAGAATGCTGATTCGCCACTTTTCTTACTGGATTAACAGTGCATTATTGATCAGCCAGACATAGTAGTAAAAAAAAAAGTGTAAGATGAAAGGAAGAAGCTTTTATTTTATTTTAGACACTATACTTTGTTTTATTCCGATGATCACCACCTGTTTTTATTTGTTGCTTGTAATCTACTTAAAAACAGCTATATTGTTATTTATCATAATTCTTCTTCAGTTTGTTCAGAAAACATTGCCCGAACCACTTAACCTACAGATACAGTTAAAACACTGTTGCATAGATGATCGTGCTGTCGACTTTGCTGTGTGTATTTCTGGAGTCAATCAGATTTATAGCATTTAACGAAATAAAGTTTAAAATATTAAAAAACTATTGACTTTAATGGGGCATTTAATGATACACAATCATAATGATACATAATGAGACACAATCATTGCAGAGTAATATTTATTCACTTTTTTATCACTCTTTATAAGTCCAATGCTTGTTACAGTGAGATACCCACTGAAGAGCTGAAGCCTAACCTCAGATGTAACACTATGGTAGTGTGTTGTTGCATGATAAAACACTATGGAGGGGTGTTGTTGCATGATAATACACCTCCACGCAGCGCTGCCCATACTGTTCACATTTTCTGGGCCTCATTCAAGCGAATCTCCCTGTAGAATGACACCAACTGCTAGCAAGAGAACAAAAATACTTAGCCATGATTTGGATTACAGCAGTTAGAAAATAGCTTAAATAAAAGTAAACATGAATCCTGGGTTGAACATAATCTTTCTGTTGCACTCTGTTTCTCTCTATCTTTCTTTCTCTGTAATGAATTCCTCCAGCAAGTTATAAATCCACCTGCCTTTATACAGGTACATGCATGGATGTGTGTTCTTGGTACACTAGTAGTGTGATCTGTGTGTGCACTCTGATGTTAAACCCCTGGGGGTGTTGATAATGAGTGTGTACTCCTCACATGGCCCACTAGAAGCTGTTTTTCAGGGCTCTTTTTTGTGTACTAATTGGCCAGTTCCATTCAGCAGACAGCTCCTCATACCGTAGCTTTAGCATCTGCTTAAAATAAAATCAACTAAATGATAATGACTGAGAGGCGATGTTTAATATTCGTTACATGGTGCTTTTTTATACAACTAGTGTTCTCATCTCCATCATGTGATTGTGTGTTCTCATGCCAAATTTAGAGCTTAGGGAGAACACTGTCTGATATTAATATTAGGTTTATCATATACTGTATGTCTTTTTAAAAATATATCAGTTATACGTTCACCTGGATGATAAATAGACAGACAGACAGATAGATAGATAGATAGATAGATAGATAGATAGATAGATAGATAGATAGATAGATAGATGAGCAGATAAAGCTGGAAAAACAGACAGACAGACAGACAGACAGATAGATGAGCAGATATGGCTGGAAAAACAGACAGATATATAGACAGACAGACAGACAGACAGATAGATATATAGATAGATAGGTGAGCAGATATGGCTGTTAAAACAGACATATATATAGACAGATAGATAGATAGATAGATAGATAGATAGATAGATAGATATATAGACAGATAGATAGATGAGCAGATATGGCTGTTAAAACAGACATATATATATAGACAGACAGACAGACAGACAGGCAGATACATATATTAACAGATGGACGAATTGATGGATAGACAGATGGGAAGGTTAGGACCCAACTGCTAACTGCCTTAGCAACTTATTATTTTTCTTTATTACCTTCTTCCTTTATTTTTGCAAGAAGAACCCAATCTTTACCCAGGGTTCGAAGAGGTTCTCTATTGTGAAAGTTTGTGCCACAAAGGATACAAATCAGTCAGTCAGTCTTAGAGTAACTGAAAGAAAGTCCATACTGGAAAAGTGGAGATCAGTAATGCAGTGTCGTTGCCATTAAAACACACTATTCTAGTTGGATAAACATTTCGTATTGAACAAAATAAATCTCTGTTTTTGTCTTTCTGAATTTATTGGAGTGAAAATCTCATCATCTGAGCAGCTTGTGTGTTTTATTTCACTCTGTATCCACACTGCAACAGCATGTCATGAAACTCACTGCCGATAAAACCTTTGTGAAATTTTAACTGTCGCTCAGAAGCACGAGTGAAAATCTTACTACACGATAACATATATTTTATTGTAATCAGCCATAATGTAGCATGATTGCAGGTAATATAGTTTTCCTTTGAAGACTGAAATATCAATCTGTTCATAGTACGCTATTAAAAACATGATAAAGACTCTTAGTGAAGAAAAGATGGCTGCCAGATTGTCTTTAAAAGTCAACTGAATTTATTGGTGTACACAATATGCAGACACACATGTAACAGAAAAGAGTGTGTAGCTTCACCAAAACACAGACATTAAAAAATACTTTGATTTATCCACATAGCGTCACGGGCCATCCGTTGCCCACAAGGCAACTCTGGGCGCATGTCATGCATTTATTCATATCTGTATTGAATCAGTTTAGAAGACATAACCTGTACATTTATTCAGGGTTGACCCACTTTTTTCAGTGATGAAATACAGTATATATATATATATATATATATATATATATATATAAATTTCTATTTTTCCAAAAGTATTCGCTCACCTGCCTTGACTCACATGAGATAATCAGCAGGGTTTAATATGACGTCAATCTACCCTTTGCAGCTAGAACTCTTCTGGAAAGGCTTTCCACAATGTTTGGGTTTGTTTATGGAAATATTTAGCTATTCTTAGAGAAGTGCATTTGTGAGGTCACATACTGACGTTGGATGAGAAGGCCTGGCTCTCAGTCTTCGCTCTAATTCATTCCAAAGATGTTCAATGGGTTAAGGACAGGAACTCTGTGCAGGCCAGTTAAGTTTATCCACACTATATTTCGTTATCCATGTCTTTATGGACCTTGCTTTGTGCACTAGTGCACAGTCATGTTGGAAGAGAAAGGGGCCAGATCCAAATAGTTCCAACAAGGTTGGTTTTATGGAATTGTCCAAAATGTCTTGGTATGCAGAAGCCTTCATACACCTGTGGCCATGGAAGTGATTGGAGCACCTGACTCTGATCATTTGGATGGGTGAGCAAATACTTTTTAAAATATAGTGTATAAACATACATACACTGAGGAGGATGGGTCTGTTTGCTGTGTATGATCTGGTATTGTGGTTCACAAGAAGAGAAGTCAACACGAATATCAGCACTAGTTTTCATTTCTTTACTCAGATTTGTCTTCAGATTCCAACTTCTCACAAATACGCAAGGAGAGCTCAGCAGTGTGTAGTCTGTAGTCTAGTGTGACCTGAGAGGCCAGTACAGAATTTTGTAACTTGATGGGCAGAAAGAAATGCGTGTGCAGATGTGCTTTGGTAACTTGTGACAGCAACCACTTTCTTTTTTAACACACATTTCATAGAATTTGTTCACAAGTTCAGTTTATTTAGGATGGAAATGTAAACAATGTATGACAAAGTTAGCAGCCATTTTTCATGAGCAAACAAAGCTAAAAGTTTTGACCGTTTTCATAAGAGAAAAGAGAAAACTTCTTCTCTCAGCTTGCAGATTATTATGAACACCCTCCCCTTCGACAGCCGTCTGACTTCCATGTGAAAAAAAGACGTGTGCACTGCGCTTCCATTTCAGAACACAAGCTCTCAAACAGACGGCTGTTGAGAGCACTGCCATTGATTAAGTTGACAATTTTGACAATGTCCTTCATCACTAATTTAATCTGGGCCAGCATTCATTTTGCTGCGAGTACTTTTACAGTGAATAAAGCAGTGATTACAAATAATATTCTGGGCTGCTGCGTCCTTATTTCTTTTAATACCGCAGCTGATTCTCTTGTTCATGCAGGCTGCTCCATCGCTTGTCACACCTTTGCAGTTAGCTCAGTTCAGCCCAAGAGTTGTTATATAGGAGTTTAATTGTTCAAAAATCTGTTCACAGTAGGTCCTCATCACGTGCAATCCCGAACGTGTCTGACATACACCAACAGATTCGCGCATGCAGAAATATCAGTCTAGCTGAATAGCAAAATCTTTGTCTCTTTTTAATCTGGATATCAACTGATTTTTTCCAATTCTCTGAAATATAAGCAATTCACCGTTACACTGCATTATCACTAGCAGGGATTGTTTTAATTGTTCAGAAGCCTTTTCTCCTGAGCCTGTGCTCATAATATCAAGTGCAGCAGATACTATTAATCAAATTTTTGCAGCTTTACCGGACACTTCTTCTTTTGCTACACGATATGCACATTTATTTGATGCTAAGTGCAGTTTGTCATTATATACAGGGGTTAGACAATGAAACTGAAACACCTGGTTTTAGACCACAATAA
>JAOUQV010312342.1:0-13319 GCA_028565295.1 Aspidoras spilotus
CATCTGGGATAAAAAGCGTTTTTTGTAAAGCTGCTTTGGGACAATGCTTATTGTTAAAAGCGCTTTATAAATAAAATGTAATTGAATTGAATTATTTTACAGATATATGTGTGTTATGCATTTTAATAAAAATTTATTTTTCTTTGTATGTTATATAATGTTAAGACTCTATAATATCATTGTACGCTGATGCTGTGTGTATTATAGAGAGACACACCAGCAGACTGCTTGCTCTGGGCTGGCTAGCTGATCATTCACTCATTTGATTGCATGTGCTTGCTGATCTTGTGTCACTGTTTGGATGAAACAGAATCCACATTTTTACATTGGTGCCATGACCCGGATTTTCACTCAGGAGCCGTAGGATGCCCTGCCATCACTCCACGTGGAAGATAAGCCGCTTACACTATAGCTCACTTAATTTTTTTCTTTTCCTATATTTTGTTTTAATTGGGTTTCTGTGATTATATTATCCAGAAATTAGAAATGTATTCTAATCATAGCAATTCTGTGCCAACTGCTTGTAGAGGAAGGGGCATGCTTACACCTATACCTTTCTGTTAGTGGCTTTATAACCAATATTGAAGCACCTGATTTTTAGGTAGTGCCTGTAGCAAGTGCCTGCAGCAATAACATAACTTCTGCATCTCACCTCCTCATATTTCAGACCCTGTTGATGCATCTACACCACATGTCATACAGGACCAGTCTGGATACGTTGATAGGATTAGTAGCATAATACAGCGGATTGGTCAACAGTTAGCTGGTAGTATCATAACACAGATCCCATCTTCCAGCCCACAAGCACCTCATTCAGCTAATACACTTGCTGACACGAGCCGCAGGTCTCAGTCCATGAACAGTCAAATTGTTAATCTGTCTCAGCTCCATTTAGTCACACCATGAAAAATTAAGGAACCCCAACCTCTAGAGGAGATAGTATAGACACTGTTTCTGTTCAGAAATAGGAGGATCTCATGAAAATGCATGTATTCCTCTCTCCTGGCTAAATTCTACAAACACTGACCAAAGATGGGGAAAATCCCTATGATTAATAGTCGAGACTTAATAGAGCTGCTGACATTGCTGTAGAATATCAGAGCAAACAGGGTAAGACGCTAGACAATCCGGTGGTTGAAGTGACACGCATGTTGATTAGAAACTGCCCCAACAAAGACTTGGCCCTTACTTTTAGATCCAAGCCTGTAGATAAGTGGTTAGCAAATGAAATACAAAAAGTATTGAATGAGTACCATACTGAAACAAGTTTCAAATCTGCTATTTCTGGGTTTACTGGAAGGGAAATGAATGTTTCTAAACACAAGGCAGAGATGGATCCCAATCTCATCACTTCTAACACTTTTTTAGTGCCATTCTATAGGTCAAACATGCCGCAGCTGTCGCGAGAAGACAAGAAGTATCCCTGAGCATCAGGGAAACTAGCCAGTCTGTGCTTAGGGGAGGGTAGTGCAGACAAACACAATGAGCTTCCCAACAAGGAAACGTGGTTTGCTGAAATTCAAGATGAGTTTCATAGTTCCGCTGTGTCTTTGTCAAAAACCACAATTCTAAATAGTTGAATCACGACCACTGATAGTTTGTTCTACACGTCGGCAGCAGAGCGCAATGGTCCCACACTTAGAGCTATGATTGATAGTGGATCAATGGCCTGCAACTTAAACGAAGCTGCTGAGGCAAGTCTTTTGCTGTTTTGTCCTGACATTGGAAGAAAACCGGCTGGGAATATTGTCATTGTTGGCTTTAGAGGTCACTATGCTGCTTCTAAGGGCCTTTATGATCATGATGTTACAGCTCATAGGTGTAGGATGATTATTCCAGTGCTTGTTGTTCCAGGCCAAACAGAGCAGTTAATCTTGGGCAGCAATGCCATTAAGCACCTGTTAACATCACTAAACAACACTGACAAGTTTTGGAAGTTGATGTCCTTACCCTGTAATTAGCAAAATCATGAACTCTGTCAATTCATATCTTAATTGTCTAATACAGAAAGATGGAGAGGTAGTTCCATTACTGTTAAGGTCTAACTCTTGAACCACAGAGAAAGGATTTTTTTACAGTGAAACAACTTGTGCAATAAAAATGTAAATAGCACAATACAGTTTAAGAAATCCTTAGTTAAAACCTTACATAATTTATTTACTGGTGTTTATTTGTTGTGTTTTTTACTGTGACCTGATGCAACATAATTTTGTTCGACACTGCATCTTGATGTAGTGGCTGAATGACAATAAAAGTTTCTGATTCTGATTCTGATTCTGACAGAGAGAAGACCTTGTCTGGGGCAGGTTACAGTAGTAATTGAGCCTACTAAGTTAAAAGCCTCACAGCGCATTCTTGTTGGGAAAGTTGTCACTACTTTGTGGGGTGATTGGTGGGTAAGTAATCAATCCTATTGATCACACTGTAGTTTTGAGGAGGAATGTGAAGATTGCAGAGGTTTCTCCATGTATAGCAGTGGAAGATTATACATTCCTAATGAAGTATGCTGCAGCATGAAAAGCACACAAAATGTACAGTTGCATTCAAGGTCAGAAGAAGTCATGACTCGAGTTTTGGAAAGTTTAGGGTTGATGGATCTGAACTGGTAGGTACTTTCCATTTTATTATCTGGAATGTCAAGGTCTTGAATGAAAGATCATAGTTCATTTAAAGTCTTTTAAACCGACATTATCTTTCTGCAAGAAGCGCATTTGCGTAATAATGATAATTTTAAGCTAAAAATGGACCATGGATCGGTCAAAACCTTTCACTCAAGTCTCAACTTCAGAAACAGGGACGTAGCAATTTGAATTAATAAAAATGTACTTTTACCAAGAGGAAAATTTTCTCGTTCTACTCGCATGTCCATCATTCCTTTTTTTTAGATAAAACTCTTATTTACTCCATCACAAAAATTCAATATTATATTATTGTGGAATCCGACCATGCTCCTTTATCTATGGATTTATCAATCCCACAAGCCCACAATCTCGTCCCCAATAGAGACTTAATGTATCAAATGACAACTTCTGTAGTTTCATAGAAACAGCAGTTGATAACTTTGTATCTGAGAGCAAATCAGACACAATTACATGATCAACTTTGTGGGACACGCTAAAAGTAGTGACCGGGGAGAGATTATTTCATACTCCAGCAGGTTAAAAAATTAAATTAAATAAACAAGAACCTTTTAGATGACATATTTAGACTTTACCAGCAACAAGCAATCACATCTTATTCTCATTTATATAAAGAACAGATCAACCTTCACTCACAATATAACTTTTTGTGTACACATAAAGCAGAGCAAGCCATCCTCAGGCTGTGTGGATATGTGTATGAGAACAGAGAGAAAGCAGGTCATCTCTCAGCACGACAACTAAAAACCAGAGCTACAGCCCAGTATTAATTTACAGATTCGAAACTCTAACCAAAATAAATACAGTGTACTCAGAGTATTATAAAATACTATATACTTCTGAATTCCCACATATTTCTTTGATATAATTACATTCCTGAAGGGAATAAATATCCCTAAGGTAGATATTGATATTAAAGCTCAATTAGAGAAACCAATATCTATATAAAAAAAATTCTCACATCAATCTCCAGCTTACAAAACAAAAAGTCGAGATGGATACCCATTAAAATTTTATACAAGGTCGCAGCTCATTTTAAAATATTTATAAACTACTCAGTTTTATTAGTCTAGAGACGAAACAGAGATGATTCTCTCACTCGACGCTAAGAAAGTGTTTAATAGAGTTGAGTGATTATATAAGTTTACATCTTGGATCAAGTTATTATACATATCTCCCAAAATCTCTATTTCTACCAATGGTTTTAGCCCTACATATTTTTCTCTCTCCAGAGCCACCAGACAGGGATGCCCTCTCAGCCCAAGATTGTTTGCATTACCTATTGAACCTTTATCTATTTATATAAAAGCATCAGGTAATATTCAAGGTATTCATAGACACGGAACGGTATACAGAGTACTATTTCTGCTGACAATTTATGATTTCCCCTTTAAGAACATATTATTAAATTAACTGAAATATTTAGGTGTAACTATCACACGATCATTTGCGAAACTATATAAAAAAAAAATTATACACTACTTAAAAAACACTAAAAAGAAGGACTCCTTAGGACTGATATTAGTTTGCCGAATAAATACTATTTAAAATGAATGTCCTTCCTAGATTTATACATTTATTTCAAAACCTTCCGGTATATCTAAACAAATCCATTTTCCATAATCTCGAAAAGCTACTTTTAACATTTATCTGAGAGCGGAAAGCCGCCTAGAGTGCATAAAGACCCTCTCCAGCGACACTGAAATCTTGATGGTCTTGTGCGCCCTAATTTTATGTATTACTATTGGGCTGCCAATATACAAAAGATCGTAATCTGGTATCGATGTCCTCAGCTAAATTGGTGTGCTTTTAAAGAGGCTACCTGTACTGTGCTTCTATAACAGCACTAATCACCGCAAGACTACCTAAACACATCACACAGTATACATCTTGCCTGGTGGTAAAATCAACAATAAAAATATAGACACAGTTCAGGCGTCACGTTGGCCAGGCTACCTTTTTGAAAATAAGTCCTATATGTAACATACAGGTATGTTCTACATCAGACCACACATTTGAGGGCTGAAGAAGAAAGGGTATTGTAAATTTAAAATACTTGAATATAAATGGAATTTTTACATTTTATTCTGATCTTTCAGCCCATATTCAGTTACAACCTTCATCCTTCTTCCATTACCTCAAGTTAGGTGCATAGTATGTAGTTGTTACCCTGAATGTCCTATCTTGCCCTCCACAAATATATTAGAGGACATTTTTGAAATGCTAGAGCTTTGCAAGTAATTGATATTAAGAATATATAAAAAGATTATCTCAATTAAGCATGATCGCTTAGAACAAATCTGCAAGGCCTGAAATTTAGAGTTGGGTTGTGAAATACCAAAGGAAACTTGCGACGCTGTTTTTGGAATAATTAATAAGTCATCATCTTGTGCTTGTCTAAATTGGATCCAATTAAAAGTTCTTCATCACACTCAATATTACAAGGCTATATTAGCAAAAATCTATAATAAAGACGATGAATTATGTGACAGATGTCAGACTGACAGAGCTGACTTAGTGCATATGTTCTGGACTTGCCCAGCTCTAATAACATACTGGACTGCAATAACAACTTGTTTGTCTGAGGTTTTTTAATTGGCAATTACACCAACTTCTGAGTTTACTTTATTTGGCATGGTTGACTTGGTTGACCGGGTTGCTATTGCCTTTGCGTCATTATTAGCACGAAGACAGATAGTTAAATTGGAAATCACCATCTCCTCCACTGACGTCACAATGGCTATGTGATCTGATGCTATTTTCTAAACTTAAAAATATTAAATTTGTCACCACACAACAGATAGGAAAATTTTATAAGAAAAGGAGGCCCGATCATAGAATATTTTGAGCTAAATCCACCCACATACTCACTCTAAGCTTAAGTATTAATTGAGTTGTGTATCTGCATGATGCTATATATAGATATCTCTTTATGTTCCTATATTTGGTTTATTTAATTTATATATTTTTTATTTATCTATTTTACTTTTTCTCTCCACCATTTGTCTTTTTTGTTTTGTTTTTTTTTTTTTTGAATGTACTTCTCTGATAAAATTGTGGAATTGTAAATTCTTAAAAGTGACTTAAAGGTTTGGTAAATGAAATTTCACTGCCGTTCTATAACGTCAGAGGAGATTCCCGACCCTGTTGACCGCACAGTGCACTGGAGGTGTGAAAGTGCCACAATATTTGCACACAGCGGAATTGGTCCTCTGCATTTAACCCATCCGTGCAGTAAAATACACACACAGACACACACAGGTGAAGTGAGCACACGTGCCTGGAGCAGGGAACAGCCAGCACAGCGCCTTGCCCAAGGGCACTTCAGCCATGACTTGTCGGTACTTCGAATCAAACCAGGGACCTTCCGGTCGCAAGGCTGGTTCCTCAACCATAAGCCTACGACTGCCCCCATGAGTTGAATGATAGGATCAACCATAAGCATTCGCCAGCTCCTAAGGGACGATCCGAGCACTAACCTTCCACAGAGTCAACTGCTCACTCTACAAGATTACACTATTGGCAGAGTTTGAATGTGCTCTCGCAGAGTCATCAGGCTTCTCAAACAATGCAATGAATTCATCATAAGGAGTGGTATTTTATATAAGAAGCTTTTCCTATTGTGTTTCTAATTCCTTGAAGCGAGAGGTTCTTTACGGCATCCACGATACAGCGGGTCATGAAACTTGTCTCCATTTACTTTTGGACTGAAAAGAAAAGTGATAAAAAGGCTATAGATGTTCTTGTCATCATGGATCATTTTTCCAAAATGACACACGCTTTCCCGTGCAAGATGCAGTTGGCTAAGCAAGTGGCACGCTGCCTTTGGAATTACTTATTACTTGTCTATGGCTTTCCCAAATGTATCCATTACAATCAGGGTGTCAATTTTGAGAGTACACTCATTAGAGAGCTGCTTTTGATGGCAGGTGTTTAAAAGTCACGTACAACCCCTTATCACTATATGGGGACTGGCATAACAAAGAGACTCTTGACAATATGATCAGGTCATTGCCTCTCGAGTACAAAGCCAAGTGGCCTAATATGTTACAAGTTTTGAACTATAATTGTACAGAACATGAGACCACTGCCTTTGCACCATTTTATCTCGTGTTTGGGAGGATTCCTAGGCTTCCTGTTGATGTCATGTTTCAGCATGCTTTTGACTCCAACTCCAATAATGTGGTCAGCCACCTCAAGTTTGTGTCCAAACTAAAGAGGGATTTGTATGAGGCTGCCTAAATTATACAAAAGAACACCCTCAGAAAACAGACATGCCATGCTCAGGTGTATAACAGGAAGGTTAAAGGATTTCCTTCGGAAGTTGGGGATAGAGTGCTTCTTGCCAACAGATGGGAAAGAGGGAAGCGTAAGATCGCTGACAAATGGTAATCAACCCCTTATGAAGTTGTGTCTGTGAAACAGGATGATAATGTCTACCGAATTTAGGATTCTCTGACAGGCAAAGAGATAAACACATAAAACTTATGTTACCTGTCAATTTCCTGTCTGCTTTTGGATGGTGACATGAATTTGGCTCCAGTAGTCAAATGTTGATGTCTTCACATGTTGGCATGATGCTCTTGTGCCTGATGATCTGGATGTGAAAGTTGTAAACGTACGCAGTCTTGGTTAAGGCAGCGTGACACGGCCGGTGAAATGTGGATGCAGATTTACAAAGCTCACCAGACCTGTATGGAACACCTGACATGGCCTCTCCCCTTAATACCTCAATTAGTACTTTTAGCCATTCAGCTCCTGGTCATGCTAATGGTTGCTTCAAAGTCAGCAGTGTTGACAATTCTCCCCAGCCGTCCCTAGTTTCACTTCACCAAATTCACCTTTTTTCACAAACAGACTTGTCACAATCAGATGATAAAGATCTTGTGATCTGTGCACAACCTACTAGACCAAGCATTGAAGTCTACTGTTGGTTCTTTGATTCATTTTGTGAGGGATGTACTTTCAATATGAGCAATCTATTTGAGCGTATCACGCAGTAAAACTTTCGTTACAGTTACACTCCTACATTGCTTGGACCAGTGTGTTAGCTCAAGAGATGTTGGAGGGCATCTTTTGTGTCTGTGCTGAGTATGGAGTTTGGTAGCACCCCTTCTCACACATTGCTTCAAGGAAAATTTTAATTGACAAATAAAGTAAGGTGTCCATACCATACACTTTTCTCTTTTTTAATTTTTTCCTTAAGCTCTTATCTCCATTGTATTTACTTTAGCACTTCACCCATTGGCAGAATTTCAGAGGGGTGTATGTAATGGTTAAAATGGATGTATTATATAATGTATCCATACTATATATAATGTATTTATAATTGTGAAATTCCTGCAAATGAGTTTAGCCCCATCTGTGGGCAAATTCCGCCAGCCCCTTTTAGTATAAAGCTGAATGCATGCTGGAGACACACAGCAGACTGATATATGCTTGCTGTGGGTAAGTTTGTCTCTCAAGTATAACAGTAAATAGCAACGTATAAGAAACATTTAATTCTGCTTTAATTTACTTATAACTGAAGTTAGGAGTAGACAAATAAATACACACATGTCGGCTTTGCAGATATGTTTGTTTTGTCTTTTAATCGAAGCTAATAAGGTCACATGTGCGTAGTTTCTCAGACGAGTCTGTTCTGTTTAGGCTGGATAACTGATCATTGACTCATTTGATTGCATGTGCTCGTTGCAGGTAGGAATTTAATTTGACATTGTATAATTTTCATTGCAGGTTTGGTTGTTTATTTTACAGATATATGTGTGTTATGAAAAGGTATTTTTATTTGTACTATATATAATGTTAAGATGCTATATGACCATTGTAAACTGATGCTGTGTTCATTATAGAGAGAGATTAAGATATGCTTGCTGTTAGCTGGATGGCTGAACATTAACTTTTTTGATTGCATGTGTTTGCTGAACTTGTTTCAGCTCCTCCTCATCAACCATCTTGTGTCACTGATTTGGAAGGAACAGAACACAAAGTTTACATATGCTGGTTATTAAATTAGAATATCATAAAAAAGTTGATTTATTTCCGTAATTTCATTTAAAAAGTGAAAATTGTATAATATATGCATTCATTACACAAATACTGATATATTTCTACTGTTTATTTATTTTAATTTTAATTTTAATTTTGCAATATCTTGAGCAAAACTGTGCTCTGACCCTGCTGGTGCAATTTGCAATTAATGAAGATTGGCTACCAGGCTTGTCCAATTTAGTGATGGTGATACATTTTTTTGCCACTATGTTCGCATAACCCATCCGTGCAGTGAAACACACAAATACACACAAACTGGTGAAGTGAGCACACGTGCCCTGAGCAGTGATGAGCCATCACAGCGCCCGGGGAGCAACTGGGGGTTAGGGCACTTCAGCCGAGACAAGGCTGCCCCTATGAAAGCCATGAAACCTCCCACACTAAAATGACAGGTGTTTCAGTTTCATTGTCTGACCCCTGTATATGTGTCAGCCAATCCTGACGACAGACACAAATTTACTCGAATTGAGGAATGTGCGAAGGACATTAGACAGTGGATGTTAAATTTTCTTTTACTTAACTCCAATAAAACTGAAGTAATAGTATTAGGACCACAAGCAACTAAAAGTAAAGTTTCTGATATTTTATTATCTCTGAATTGTTTTTCAATTACACCATGTACAGCTGTAAAAGACCTTGGTGTGATTATTGATTCTCGCCTTTCCATCAAATTATCTACAATACCACCAGGATAGCATTCTTTCACCTTAGAACATTGCTAAGATCAAATATATCCTGGCACTGAATGATGCAGAAAAACTTGCTTTTGTTTGCTTTAGGTTGGATTACTGTAATGCCCTGTTGTCTGGTTGTTCCAGTAGGTGCCTAAACAAACTACACTTAGTCCAGAATTCAGCGGCCAGAATCCTTACTAAAACCCGGAAATATGAGCATATCACTGCACTGGCTACCTGTCAAATTTTGTATTGATTATAAATACTTTTGCTTGCTTACAAAGCAGTTAATTCTCTAGAGCCACAGTACCTTAGTGAACTTCTAATTTGTTATGACCTCCATGCACACTTCAATCAAGAGGTGCAGGCTATTTGCTGATACCTTGTATATCTTGGTATAACTATACCTTGATACAGTATATGGAATAGGGTTCCAGTTATCATTCTGAACTCAGACACAATCTCTGTCTTCAAGTCAAGGCTAAACACTTATTTATTTAGTTAAGCATATTCTTCATAGTCCCCTATAGTTCAGGGCTCAGAGCTGGAGGGTTCATGGTCATACAATGTTTTGGTAAACTGGGAAGTTTGGATGCTGTTGCCCAGCCACTCTCACGATATCTCTCAGGTTTGTTGACGATGAAGGGGCTGGCTGCATAAAGTGAAAGTGATTCATTTTTGCCACTATGCTTGCACACAGCGGAATTTGTCCTCCGCATTTAACCCATCCGTTCAGTAAAACACACAAATACACACACACTGGTGAAGTGAGTACATGTGCCCGGAGCAGTGAGCAGCCATCACAGCGCCCGGGGAGCAACTGGGGGTTAGGTGCCTTGCCCAAGGGCACTTCAGCCGTGACTTGGCGTTCCTGGGGATCGAACCAGGGACACTCCGGTCGCAAGGCTGGTTCCTTAACCACAAGCCTACAACTGCCCCACTATGTCCCAGGGCTCCCTCATGTCTGTCACTTTCTGGTTCTACCCTGTAGTTATGCTGCAATAGTGCTAGTCTGTCAGAGTTTCTGCTTTCTCTCTACACAACTTGTGTTTGAATTGTCCATTAGTTGTTCGTGTCTAACTCTTTCTTTAATTTCTTTTCCTTTCTTTATTTTTATTTTCTTTATCATTCTAAATTTTATATATTATTGTTAGTTATGGAATCATGTATATGGTATGTATGTTATATATACATTTTATATTATTATTATATAAATGTTATATATAATTTTTAGTTAATAGAATTATGTATTAGATGTATATGTTATGCATGTTAAGCTTCAATTCAGTCGTAGGCTTGTGGTTAAGGAACCAGCCTTGTGACCGGAATGTCCCTGATTCGATTCCAAGCACCGACAAGTCATGGCTGAAGTGCCCTTGGGCAAGGCACCTAACCCCCAGTTACTCCCCGGGCGCTGTGTTGGCTGCTCACTGCTCCGGGCACGTGTGCTTACTTCACCAGTGTGTGTTTATGTGTGTGTTTCACTGCACGGATGGGTTAAATGCGGAGGACCAATTCCGCTGTGTGCAAGCATAGTGCCAAAAATGTATCACTTTCACTTTTAATTCGTCTTGAGAATGACACATACAAGTCTTGCACAGTGGTCGAGGGATTTTAAGCCATTCTTCTTGCAAGATAGTGGCCCGGTCACTTCATGATGCTGGTGGAGGAAAACATTTCTTGACTTGCTACTCTAAAACACCCCAAAGTGGCTCTTGATACATCACAAAGACTTTCATGTTACTCTGGACTCTATTTTAGCTGCTTTTTATCAGGCTGTGGACTGTCCTACAAGAAACAACAGGGCAATTGATTTGCTGTATGCTAATGTGAAGAATGTGTACAGAGTCACCCCCTTCCCCCACTCAGGAAGTCTGACCACAACTTGGAATATATGCAACCAAATTACACCCCCTAGTCCAAAGGCAGCCTACAGCAACCAGCACTGTCAGGCGATGGACCCCGGAGATGCTAGATGCCCTCAGAGACTACTATGACACCACAGACTGGGACGTACTGCTTAAACCAAACTGTGAGGACGTAGAGGAAATGACGCACTGACAGATTATATCAACTTATGTGCAGAAGTGACACAAGAAGTTAAAGCTATCCTAAACAGAATGAAAACTGCCTTCCAGAGCAAAAACAAAGAGAAGATGAAAACAGCAAAGCAGGAGGTGAAACAATGTGTTAGGGAAGCTAAAGACGTCTACAGTAAAACGTAGGGCAAAAGCTGAAAGAGAACAACATGAGGGAGGTTTGGAAAGGTGTTAAAACCATCACAGGCCACAATACAAAGACTGGAGTCGCAGAAGGGACAATTCAGAAGGCGAACGAGATGAATCACTTCAACCGGTTCCACCAGCCCACCCCCTATACACTCTCCCCCTCACTACAGTCATCTCTTCATCTCTCCTCAACACTTCCCTAAAACACTGCAGCAGCTCCCCCTCATCCACACTCACCTTGATGCAGACACAAATCTCCACATATCAGGTCAATGGTCAACTGAAAAAGCTTCACTCCAGGAAAGCGGCAGGCCCAGACAAAGTGTGTCCAAGATTACTAAATGGCATAGTGAGGATCCTCTTCTTGGAATTTTCTAGTGCCTTCAACACCATCCACCCCCTTATGCTACAGGACAAACTAAACAGGATGCAAGTTGACGCCTGCCTGGTCACCTGGATCTCCAGCTATCTCACCGACAGGCCACAGTATGTCAGGCTGAAGGCATCATGTCGGACACTGTGATCAGCAGTACGGGAGCACCCCAGGGCTCAGTGCTGGCCCCTCTACTCTTCACCCTGTACACTGCAGACTTCTCATACAACTCGGAGCTATGTCACATCCAGAAATATGCAGACGACACAGCCATTGTAGGGTGTATTAAGGATGACAGAGAGGAGGAGTATAGGAGTCTTATTAGTGACTTTTCTGGCTGGTGCAAAACGAACCAACTGCAGCTCAATACATCAAAGACCAAGGAGCTGGTCATTGACTTTCGGAGATCCAGAGCACCGCCTCGGCCGGTTTTTATTGAGGGGGTTGAGGTGGAGGCTGTGGACTCTTACAAATATCTCGGGCTGTGGTCCTGTGGTCCTAGATCCTGAGGAGACTATGGTCTTTTAACATCTGCAGGATCAGACTGTACAACTCCTCTCTGGGGGGGGAGGAAAGGTACCAGGAGGACGGAGGATGTGTCTTTACAGTAGTCGGACCACAAAACTTTTATCTCTTTTACTTTATTCTGTACTGTGTGTCCTAAGATGCAGCTGGAAAATAATTTCCTTGAGGGAACGCTCCCAAAAGGATCAATAAAGTTCTATCCTATCCTTATATATTATTTTTATTTATATAATTATGTATTAGATGTTTACAGATTGCATCAAATCGCCCATTCCCTTATGAGTCTGGTTTCTCTCAAGGTTTCTTCCTTACTTACTTTGGGAGTATTTCCTTGAAGTAGTGGTGAAGTAGAGTTATCACCTGGACAGGAGTGTGTTTCTGCCATGTTGTTGCTGGGAAGAAGAGGAAAAGGTGGTATCACTGTAAGCAGGAATGCGCCTCGCTATAAGGCGCACTCCTTTTATGACTCCCTCATTCAACAAAAGTCAGATCAGAGGAGGTGACGTGATGTGGCAGACCGGTAGACCCCAGCAAGCAATACCACAGCAGGTCAAAGCTCTGGTGCTACAGCGAGAAACCAAGCTCCATAACCCAGTTCCTGTGAGGCATCACCCCACAGTCCAGTCCTGAGCCAGTTCCTGAGAATAAGAAGGTAAGAGTGCTTCATTGTGCTGTGATGGTTCATACCCTAGCCCCACTGATCCAACATGCCTAGGTAGAATGTGTTCAAGTTTAGTGCTGCAGCAGACAGAAATGGGGCAGTCGTAGGCTTGTGGTTAAGGAACCGGCCTTGCGACCGGAAGGTCCCTGGTTCGATTCCAAGTAACGA
>JAOUQV010312355.1:0-13318 GCA_028565295.1 Aspidoras spilotus
CACATCTAGAAGTAATACTGATAATAAATTATTCTAGTAATAATATCAATTGACTAAATTACAGATGATAACTGCACCAACCACTTCACACCAAACCAAGTGGCTCGGATGCACTGCTATATTGACCTGGTGTACAGGAACTGGATTCAGGACCGAAAGCCTGCTCCCATTCCTTTTCCGCCAATGGTGATTGGGCAAGATGATGACTCTGTGTCAATTCACTGGTTGCATCCAGTTAATGGACCTCTCATGCAAAGGTGAAGAAAAGTCAACAAACGCAGTATTCACAATAACACCATAAATACTATATTATGTGTGTATAGACTCCCATTTCCAGAAAAGCAAAAAAAATACAGTAAAAACAATACTATGTCAAATTGTATAAACTTTTATTTAACTGAAAATAATACAAAGTAAATATTTTCAGTGTTTTTACTGACAAATATAATTGTATTTTATTAATACAGTAGCACACGAAAATAAGTTTGGACAGAAGTACAGTTGTAATAATTATACAGGTTTGACCATTATAACATTTTCACAATTAGAAGTTTACCTGGTAGCAGCAGAGCTTCTCAAGACTGATGAAAAAATTAATTTAAAAAAATTATTACAGAAAGTTAGTCTGAAAGTAATTAATCGAGTCATTGTGTGCTTACCTGAACTAGGCTATGTGTGTGCATGGGAAAAAAGTAATTTCAACTATTTCAACAGATGTTGCGGACATTGTGTTTCCTGTCTGTAATATACACAGCCATTAAAATAAAACCCTGTGCCTAGTATTGTGTAGCCCCTATAGTGCCTCCATAAAAGCTCTGACATATACAGGAGCGAACACCAAAAGTCCTATTGTGTGCCATGGGATCTGCCAACAAGTTGTTAGCAGCAGGTACTTCATGTCATGAGGTGTTGCCACCATAGCTTCTTTTTGTTTGATGATCACCTTTCAAATATGCTTAACTGAATTTTCTTGTGATTTTGTGAATTTAGATGACAGATCATTCTTTGACCTCTTTATCATGTTACACAAACGATTCCCGAATAAAGCGTAGTGTGGCAGGCCGATTAATCTGATTAAAGTGTCCTGTGCTGTTAGAGAAAATGCATAGTTCTTCAAATGGTGTTTACTTGGTCTGCAATCTAGTTTGGTTAAAATAACATCTACATGTATGCCAGACATGCCAGGCATGACTTCCTCCGATAGTGCAGCCTTATGCCATGTCTTCCTAAGGCCAGCAAAACACACAGCAGTCCATGTCATGTAAAAAAACGTATTCATCACACACAGTTACTTTCTTTAATTGCTTATTTGCCCTGTTTTAATAATCACATGACCACTGCAGGTAATTTTTCCCCAGTCTGAGGTCATCTGTATTTGGTTGCATTCATCCCTCAGTTTTGTTTTGTTTTGTATTCTTTCGTTTTTCTTTCTTTTGTTTTGTTTCAATTCAATTAAATTCAATTTTATTTATAAATCACTTTTAACAATGGACATTGTCTCAAAGCAACTTTACAGAAACGTTTTATCCCAGATAAGTAACGGTATCAAGGAAAAACTCCTGAGGAAGTAAGGAAGAAAATTTGAGAGGAACCAAACTCATAAGTGAACCTATCCTCATTTAGATGATACAATACAATATATGAACATTATTAACAATAATATATAACATTAAAAATAATAATAATGAAAGTAAATACAATATGTATATATCATTAACAATGATATATAACATTAAATAATAATAATAAAAGTGAATGGGCAGTGGGAGGGAATCTGGCAGGCGCAGGGTCGCTGCTATCGCCTAGTGCCTTCGCCGTATTAGGTATCAGAAATAAGCCTGCACTTTTTGATCGAAGTGCGCATAGTGAATCATAAGCAACTAAACATTCATTAAGGATTTGTGGCATGAGACCGTTTACTGCTTTATAAATGAGCAAAAGTATTTTATAATCAATACGAAATTTGTCACTGAAAAAAAATCCACATTTTTGGATCCCCTTCAGTTTGCATACCAGAAGCAGGTCAGTGTAGATGATGCAGTCATCTACCTACTGCAGACGGCATATGCATAACCTGGATAACAACAGCAACTCTACTATAAGAGTCACTTTCTTTCACTTTTCGAGCACATTCAACACCATCCAACCTCTGATATTTAAAGAAAAAATGTACAGAATGCTGGTGGACAGGTCCACTGTTGCCTGTGTCAGGGATTACCTGTCTGAACTACCACAGTATACACAGTAAGTAGACTCTACTTTCTGAGGAACCTAAGATCCTTTAACATGTGCAGCAAGATGCTGGAGCATTTCTACCAGTCTGTTGTTGCGAGTGCCCTGTTCTTTGCTGCTGGGGAGGCAGCATCAGAAGAGGAGACACAGCCAAGTTCAACAAACTAATCAGGAAGTCCGGTTAAGTCCTGGGTTGCTCTCTGGAGGGCTTTAAGGTTGTTGTAGAGAGGAGGACTTTAAACAAACTTACTGCCATCTTGTAGAATACATAATATCCTCTCCATACAACAGCTCACCACTAGCCGGGACATTACTACAGTCACTTTATACAATTACGACAATTATTAATAACTCAGGACTTCTCAGGACAAAACATCGGACTATACAATACACTGCACACAACACACTTTACCCAGAATATCTATTTGCACACTTGCAACTTTTAGTTCAGTTATTTAGATTATTTTTATTTCAAGTTATTTGATCTGACTGTTTATACATTTTCTTATCTTGCTTATGATTATTATCTCATATTATCTCATTTTATTTTTGAGGTGTTGCTGTAAAAATTGATTTTCCTACTGGGATAAATAAAGGGGTCTATCTATCTATCTATCTATCTGTCTGTCTGTCTGTCTGTCCTGATCTAAAGCAAAGTACCCCAAAATCCGATTTTGGGACTATAAAGTTTGGGAGGGGGATTTTGTTGTTCCGTTGAGGTGGGGTTCTGTCAGGAATCCGTAAACTCTGGCAACCAGGGGGGATTCATTGAACATGACAACCAATAGCATTCTGTGACAGCTTGTGTTTATACGGAAGCTTTAATTATAGGGCTGTCACATGAACTATTGGACTCAGCTGTTTCGTAATCTGTTTCGCGCAATGATAAGTTTACTATATAAAGTAAGTCTGTGCTTTTGTTCTGTTCAGTGTGCAGCATTACAAATGAATCTACATGTTATACATGTAAAACCAAAAGTGACTCTAAATATCTTGTCTTTGTAGTATATTAAATTGAATAAGACTTAAAAAGGATTTGCAAATTATCATATCCTGTTTTTATTTATGTTTTATTCAACGTCCCAACTTGGGATTGTACTTACATATAAATATTTACTATTTCTGAAGCGGTATTAATTGTAGTAAAGATCTTTAAAATAGTCGATAGTCTAAGTGGTTTCAGTATTTTGATATTAAAATAATGGACAAAGATATCTTCTCTAAATATTCAAATATTGATTTTAATCTCGTGTCCCGCTATATACACTATATTGTCAAAAGTTTTTTTCTCACCCATCCAAAATATCTGAATCAGGTGTTCCAATCACTTCCATGGCTACAGGTGTATAAAATCAAGCACCCAGGCATACAGACTGTTTTTACAAACATTTGTAAAAAAAAAGGGTTGCTCACAGGAGCACAGTAGTGTAACTGTGATAGAATGCCATCTGTGCATGTTTATAATGTTTTTTTTAACCATGAGTCTTAGTAGTATATAAATTAGAGATTTTTTATTTAGATCTTAGCTGCTTGGGGATGCATTTGTACACTTGTATAATGCACATTATTAGGATCTATCTAAATATTACATGTTGTGCATATATGTAGGGAGGAGGGAGTGAACTGTAAGATGTGTGATAAACATGGAACACTCCATCAATATGCCTACAAAGCTACGTCACCCCATTCTTGTGGCAGCAGCGGCTACTGGACACCTGAAGAAGCTGTAGGTAAATATTTATGATTTAAAATATTTTGTGTGATGATCCTTGAAACATTTTACTATCCTAAGATCTTTTTTGTCTTGTTTGTTTTTGTCATAAACCTCAAGGGAGAATTAAAACCTTACTCACATATGAATTGTGTTGAGATTATCACAACACTCTGCCACAAAAGCAAGCATTTTCAAAAAACAATAAAATTTTTGATTAATGATGAGGCTCAGGCTACTCTCACTTTTGCCAGCAGGATCCTCATGGCTAGTTGCGTGTAAACCCTAAAAAGTCTGTAAAAATTATGGCAGAGCTTAAGGCTAATAAATTGACACATTCTGTTATTTTGCTTATATAGGAATAAATATGAAATATTTTGCCTAAGAAAAGAATTTTTAATGTTTATCTTAAAAGTTGTAGTGTTTGTATTGCATTAGGCATAAGGTCTGGCATAAGGTCTGGGAGAATATAATTGTAAAATATGTCAAGACACATCCCCTGGAATGTTGCACCTGAATTGTTTAGGCTGGGGGTAAATTAAAGCGCAACAGAATATTTCCTCAAGCAAACATTTTGTATGTCTAAAGTACATTATGGTTGGGTGCCATGTATATAGAAGTAGTATATTAGTTATATCAGTCTTTATAGCTAAATAATGCAGTTCAATAATATTTGTTAAAAAGTTTTTCTTTCCTTTAAGAAAGATTTCAGCATTCACACTAATACTCTTCTACACTAAACAAGCATCAGAAATATTTTTGTCTGAAATACAAGCAGATTTGAAGAAACATTGGTCATCATGTTATTGGGCAGTGTATGACTTTGTAAAGTTTGTGGTGGAGCAATCATATTGGGCTATTAGACGCTTATTTTCTGTGCTTTTCCTTTCAGATTGGAGTGAGATTGTTTCTACAAAAGAATGTTTTGTTAAGCATTGCATTATATTTCACTATTTTTCTGTAAAACATAATATATGTGGTCTGTCCATATATTTGTCTGTATGTCCACGTTCTAGTGGCATGGTGCGGATGGTCAAATATATGGAAAATCATGGTAGCATGGTAGGCTACGACTGATGAGAGCCTTGGTTCGACAGTAGTCACATGTGGATGTGAAGTGTGGACATTGAGAAAGAAGAAGAAAGACATAGTCAGGCTTATTCTCATAAGTACCTCAGGAAGTGGATGCTTTATCTGATGGATGAAGATGATAGTGTGTGTGTGTGTGTGGAAATAAAGAGCTTAATACAAATAAGTGATTAAATTTTTAGCAATGAATTTTAGTTAGCACTGATTTTTATTGTTCTAAATTTTAATTCCACTTAAATATTGCCTCAGATTTTTTATTCAGTTCAGTTTTGCTAAAATTCGTAATTCAAATTTCACATTAATGTCGTATCATTCAATGTGGAATTATGAGCAATCAATCCATTACAGCTGACCAAGTTACACTTCGCAAGAGGAAAATATATAATAGTACAATAAGCAGCAGATGCAACTATGAATTCTTGCCTCTAAGTATCTCCCCATCTTAGAGTTTGTGATTTGCCCTGGCTGACTGCATTACAACTGCCTTACACATTCACGTTCATTTTCACAAAATTCTATTGCTGTTTTTTATTTTTGGTTTGTTTTAATATCTTCTCTTTAAAGCGTCCTTGGGATTGGTTTAAGGTGCTATATAAGGCAGTGAAAAAGTATAACTTATTCTTATTCTCTTATTCTTGTTGTTGTTGTTCTTCTTCTTATTATTATTATTATTATGGTTTTGTAGGTTTACGCACAAGTAGTGAAAATTAGCTGCTTTCTTCATGCTGGTTATGGCTAGTGGCAATTTCTGGTTTGCACTTACTTGCATTCCAGTTAAGGCTGGTATCCCAGAACATATTGAAAATTGTGGCTGTGTGTTTCAGAGAGTATTCTTCCCAGGGCAAGTACCTTGCCAATTCCTGAGTGCTGTGCTGACAATCCATTGACAGAAAATTTGAGACTCTCTCTGCTTGACCATTCGACTTTGGATTTTACTAGGAGTTGAGGCTCAAAAAACTCCAAGCTTGTCCATGAAGTGCATCCAAACTCAGGAATAGAATTGGACTCCATGGTCACTCACAGTCACTCAGTAATTTCTGCCAAAAATGGTGTTTTTACATTTAGAGGGTGTCTAGCTCCAAGTGAGACATAGGCCCAGGTGATGTATCGGCCACATAAGGCAGTGGGAATAAAAAGACATCCTGGAGAATCTTGATTGGCCCCTGGAAGACTATTGAGCCCTGATCCAGGTCCCAAGAAATGGCGTTTATGAACTTATTGGGAGGTATGATTTGCTCATCTAGTTCCTTATCATGCAAATAGGAGTTAGCATCAGCTTTGCCATTCTTCTTACCTGATCTGTAGAACAACAAAAAACAAAAAGCGTGCAAAGAACCTAGCCCACCTGGCTTGTCAGGGTTTGAGCCTTTTGGCAGCTTTGAGATACTCTAAGTGCTTGTGGTCTGTGAATATGAGAAAGAAAAATGTATTCCCTTACAGCCAATGTCTCCATTCTTCCAAAGAATTTGGTGTCAGTTATACATTTTTGTAGCTTCTATGGTAATATTTGGTAAAGAATTTGTGGTAGTTTTCTAAAGTTAAAGTTTCTCAGCGACTATTTCACGAGTTCTAAAGAATTCAGCAGTATATGTTTAATTTTTTGTGTATTCCCGCAACTGGTGCATTTTGGTGCTTCATCTCCAGCTAAGATGAATTAATGTCTCAATTTAAAATGTCCTAATCGACAACTTGTAATTATTGTTTAGTTTATTAAAGTTAGGGTGGTCTTGTTTTGTTTTACATGGACATATGGGTTAGTTTGATGTAATTTATTATTGTCTTGTTCGTCCCATATTTCCTGCCATTTCTTCCGTACATATAGATTTAGGGTTGGTTGTAGGTTTGAGTGTTCAATAAAATTGATTCCAGATTTTAGAGCTTTCTTAGCAGCTGCATCAGCTGATTCATTACCGGCGATTCATCAATGTCTTGGTGTCCACCAAAGTATTACATTATATTATTATCGATGTGCGCAGCTAGTTACGACTGCTACGGGAAAAATCCTTAACCGAAGCTAAGTTTCCTACTTGTTTTTACTTATTTATTATATAATTCACACTCACACCCATACTGAGACAATATAAAACACACATTCACCAACGTTATAGAATTAACGGCTTAACGGCTTAACGGTGTGGATGGCCGATGCCATCCACACCGTTTAATATACTGTTTAATATCATCTGATATCGCAAAGTATTTCATGTAACACATTTAGCTGTTACAGTGTGTAGAATGCAGAATGTCTAGTCAGTCTTTCCGATGATATAATCTACTCTGGCCCCTTTTAATGCGGCAAGGTGATGTAACTTACAGCAGGTTATGGTCACTGAGTGTTCAAGTGGTGCTCAGAAAACCATGTAGACTTTATAGATAATTTGAGTAATTTTGAGGGTAGGACGGTATCCATCCCACTCGGGAGGGTGCTGCTCTCTTATCCTGCAGCATAGGACATAGTATTAAAACAGGGCTAGTTAAACTGTGACAATCTAGATCCAAGGCCAGGAAGCAGACATTATAAATGAACGTATTACTGATCAGGGATTAAATGTACTTTGTATAACTGAAACATGAATCAAACCGGATGATTATATAGTATTAAATGAAGCTAGCCCTCCTGGATATTATTACATATTCAAGCCTTGTTTACCTAGTAGAGGTGGAGGTGTAGCTGTCATCTATAATAATAATAATAATATAGCCGTCACACACAAACCTCAGTAAAAACTAAACTCGTTTGAGGTTTTGTTTACAAAAATATCTTGCAAAACCAGGAAAAATAAGGCTATGGACTCTATCCCATTAATTATCAATTACAGACCCCCAGGGCTGTATTTGGAATTCCTACATGATTTTATGTCCAATTTAGTTACATCTGTGAACAAAGCTCTAATTGAAATGGATTTAAATATACACTTCGACAATCCAGAAGACCCCCTGAGAACTGCATTGGCATTCATTTTTGGCTCCGTGGGGGTAAACCAGATTGTAATAGGACCCTCTCATAAGGGCGATCACACACTTTATTTAATATTAACAATAGGATCAAATATAGACAATATATTTACACTTCCACAGTCTGATGTTATTTTTGACCATTAAATTATTAAACATTTAAAATTACTATGAATCGATCGCACATTTACAACAAGCAGTGCAGATAATTTTGTTAGTAAACTTCCAAATTTATCAACTATGATTGTATCACTCTCCAGCCCCACTGAACTTAATCATGCAGCTGTTATGTTAGTGACCTATTGCCAATTCCCCTACTGAGTTGCAATTGTTTGTACCTTTAACTTTTCCAGCCTCTTATTGCCCCGTCCCAACTTTATTGAGATCTGTTGCTGTCGGGAAATTTAAAATGAGCCAGTATTTGGCGTGAAACTTTTAAATGTCTCACTTTAACATTTTATATGTTGTCTATGTTCTATTGGAAATAAAATATCAGTTTTTGAGATTTGTAAATTATTGCATTCCATTTTTATCTACAGTTTGTACTTTGTCCCAACTTTTTAAATCAGGTTTGTGGTGAAATTCTTTATTTCATGTATTAAGTGTTATAGATGTGTGTCTTCTGTTTTTTTTTTTACCATTTTGCACATCACGCCCCACACTTTGCTAAGTGATGTGTGTTATGTTAAGGATGATAAAAATTTTACAATGTTTATGATTTTATAGACATAGACAGGACGTTGGCTACAACTGTTTCATTACGCTTTTTAAATAAGATTTTTAAAATAATTACAATTAATTTAAAGACAAAATAGACTTTTATATTCATAGTAATTACATGTTTTACATATTTATATTTACACATAGCATAAGGAAATCACAAAATGGGCACAGAAATATTTACAGAGAACATTATCGGTGAACACAGTTTACTGTGCCATCTGCCATTGCCACCTAAAACTCTATAGTTCAAAGAAAATGCATTTTCCAACATGCCAAACCACATACTGCATGAATTACAGCATAATGTCTGCCGGATAAGAGTCCGGATTCTGAACTGGCCAGCCTGCAGTCCAGATAGAAAACATTTAGACAAGAATGGGTAATATTATGCAAGATGGCGGTGCCCGGTACGGCAGCTGCTGCTCAAGCTCCTGTTAGCGATGTGCACTTTATGTTAAATCATTTTTTATTCCGACACAATCAGTAACAAGACTAGTCTACAGTCGTAATTCTTTGATTAGTCTTCGTGAATCCGAATCTCTGAACGTTTTATCTAGCGGTTTACAGTCTGTGGAGCTGGACACGCTACCTGAATTTGGAATAATACGCCGGAATGATCCAGAGACCACCGCAGCAGCGCACTTGCTAAACATCTCCGCCCCCCGCGAAGGTGATGCAAGTGCGGCAAGAGACAACGCAAATGCGGCACTCGTGCAGGTATTAGCAACAGGCTTAAGGCTAACCCGCACAGACCTATAATTCCATCTGTTCTGCTATCCAACTTCTGCTCACTGGAAAACAAAATGGACTATTTAAGACTGGATATAAGCACTAAACACAAGGTGAGAGACTGCTGTGCTCTTATATTTACTGTAACATGGCTAACCTCGAATATCACTGATAACACCATTAGCTTGGATGGGCTAGCAGTGTTCCGTGCAGACAGGGCAAATCTTGAGGAGGTGGTGTCTGTATTTACATCAATAACAACTGGTGCACAAACACTACAGTTATCACGTGGCAATGTTCGGAGGGTTTATAATTTCTGATGGTGAAATTTTTACTTTTTACTTTTTACTTACTAAAAAAGCACTAAACACCCTGTACTAGAATGTCAGCATGATGCAAAATTGTGACCCAGACTGTGTTTATATCATTGATGAAGACTTTAATTAAGCTAACCTAAAGTCTGTACTTCCACATTACCATAAACACGTGGACTTTGCCACCAGGGGAGAAAACAGGCATTCAGAGCAACCCCCACCCACACCTTGGTAATTCGGACCATCTCTCTGTTATGTTAATTCCTGCTTACAGTCCACTTCTAACCAGAAGCAAGCCATCATTGAAGCAGACAAGAACCTGGCCGTCTCAGCACTTCATGACTGTTTCAAAAGTACTGAGTGGAATATATTTAGAGAGGCTGCCACAGCCAACCAGCACATTAATCTTGGGTAGTATTAGTGAGTCTGTGACAGGATATATAACAAAGTGTGTGGAAGATGTGACGGTCATCAAGAACATCACCACATGTGCAAACCAAAAACCCTGGCTCACCAGTGAGGTGTACGCACTTTTAAAAACACGTGATGCTGCATTTAAATCAGTGGACAAATATGCTTTTAGGAATTCCAGAGCAAACCTGAATCGGGGATTAAAAGCGTGCTTATCGACAGAAAATCCACAGCCATTTAACCGACTCAAAGGACACCAGGCGCTTGTGGCAAGGCATTCAAACCATCATAGACTACTGGTCCACACCACCAACCCTTAGCAATGACAACACCGACATCCTCAACACACTAAACACATACTTCAGCCGATTTGAGGAAATAAACACCACCACAATATCAAAAGCCCCTGGACGACAGAACACTCTGTCTCGACCTAGCTGATGTCCGGAGGACCTTACACAGAGTCAGTCCAAGGAAAGTGGCAGGTCCTGACAACATACTAGGGTATGTTCTTAGGGAATGTGCTGACCAGGTGGCACATGTCTTTACAGACATCTATAACATATCTCCCTGAGACAAGCTATAGTGCCACCATGCTTTAAGACCACCACTATTATACCACTACCAAGAAGTCACCAGCACTGACACTCAACGGCTACCGCCCTATAGCTCTGACTCCCATCATGATGAAGTGCTTTGAAAAACTGGTAAGAGACCACATTACATCCAAATTCACAACATTTGACCAACTTCAATTTGCATACCGCACTATTCGCTCCACCGATGACGCCATCGTTGGAAAAAACACTTCTCAGACTATCATCATGAGCACTGGAGTCCTCTGTTGTTTACACTAATGATACATGACTGCTGTGCCAAATTTAATTTGAACCACATCATCAAGTTCGCGGATGACACAAAAATGGTGGGTCTTATTAGCAGTGATGATGACTCTGCCTACAGAAAGGAAGTTAACCAACTCGTTGTCTGCTGTGAAAATAACAACCTGTCACTAAATGTCAACAAAACAAAAGAAATCACTGTTGACTTCAGAAGGAAACACACAGTACATGCTCTGCTTACAATCCACGGGAACACTGTGGAGTCAGTCAGAAGCACTACACACCACCTCTCTTGTCAAGCAGGCACATCAACGTCTTCACTTCCTGCAACTGATGAGAGAGCAAACCTTTTCCCTCCGATTCTCACAACTTTCTACAAAGATGCCATAGAGAACATTCTAACCCACAGTCTCCCAGTCTGGTATGGAAACTGTTCAGTCTCAGACCAGAAACCCCTTCAGAGAGTAGTGAGGACGGCAGAAAAGATCATCAGAACCTCACTCCTTCTTTTATACAAAAACTCTACCAGTCACGCTGCCTCAGAAGAGCCACCAAGGTAATTAGTGACCCCACACACCCGGCGTATGGACTTTTCCATCTCTTGCCCTCTGGCAAACGCTACCGCAGCATGCGATGCAGGACTGCCAGACTCAGCAAAATATTTTTTCCACAAGCCACCAGATTACTAAACTCACTATAACAACACTCACAGAGCATACCTGCTCAAACTCACAGACTCTCTACACACAGCAGACCTGCTCACACTCACAAACTCTCGGCACACATACATATATTTATTAAAAGTTTTAATAGACACATGCTACTATTTATTTTTCTGCTATATTCTGTGAAATAACTACTATCCATTATATTATGTTCTGCTACTGTTTTATTATTTTATGTGCAATAACTAAGTGCTTAACAATTTCTCATTTACATATTAATTTACTATTACCGGTACATCACTGCAAATTATGTGCAATATTCTTAGACTAGTATATATATATATTGTCTACTCACTTAACATGTATTTTTGTATATTTTATAATGTATATTTTTCTTTTATATGCTATTTTTTGCTATTTTGTGTTTTGTATTTTTGCACATTGGAGCTTGGGAAACACAATTTTATTCAGCTGTGCAGCTGTATAGTCTGAATGACAATAAAGTTCACTTTGACTTTGACTACCCACTTGAGCAACTTGTATCCTCAGTCCCCAGATGTTTACAACTGTTGTAAAGATAAAAGGGGTTGTCTCCCAGTGGTAAACATGGCTTTGTCCCAACTTTTTTGAGACTTGTTGTTGTCATGAAATTTTAAATCACCTGATTTCTCTCTTTAAATGATACATTTTCTCAGTTTAAACATTTTATATCTCATTCTATGTTCTATTCTGAATATAATATGGAATTGTGAAACTTTCACATTATTAAATTATTTTTATTTGCAATTTGTACTTTGTCCCATCTTTTTTGAAATTGGGTTTGTATTGCCTATGTCTTTTGCTCCTAGTCCTCCTAATTCGTTTGCCTTGTATAAGAGTGTTCTCTTGGTTACTTTCCTATTATTTCCCTATAAAAAAATTTACGCACATTTTGGTTAATCTCTGTACACAGGTTTGTTCTGGTGAAAAGACTGGTCAAAAATAAAAGTTTTAATAGGTAAAAGGTTTTAGTAATTTGAAATCTTGTTTTATAGTATGCTATTTTCCAGCTATTTTTATTCTGTTATAATTTATTTCTCTTTTATTTCCCAATTTTGTGTGTTTTAATTCTTACTATAGGTTTATGTTTATTTGTGGTGTATATATATATATATATATATATATATATATATATATATCCATATAAATGGCCTAACTTGTATATATTTATTATATCCAATTCATGGATATAATATGGACAGGATTAAGAATGAGAACATCAGAGGGACAGCACAGGTTGAAAAATTGGGAGAAAAAGGCCGATTGAGATGGTTTGGACATGTGCAGAGCAGTGGGAATATTGGTAGGAGGATGTTAGAAATGGAGCTGCCAGGCAGGAGGCAAAGAGGAAGGCCAAAGGGGAGATATATAGATGTGGTCAATGTAGACATGCAGGTAGTTGGAGTGAAATCAGAAGGTACAGAGGACAGAGTAAGGTGGAAAAGGTTTACATGCTGTGGCGACCCCTGATAAAAGAAGAGGCCGAAAAAAGAAGAAGAAGACAATGAAACTGAAATCTGTCATTTTGAATCTGTCATTTTAGTGTGGGAGGTTTCATGGCTAAATTGGACAAGCCTGGTGGCCAATCTTTATTAATTGCACATTGCA
>JAOUQV010312377.1:0-13315 GCA_028565295.1 Aspidoras spilotus
GCTGTATTAGCCGCAAAAGGAGGCCCTACACCATACTAATAAATTATTGTGGTCTAAAACCAGGTTTCAGTTTCATTTAGGGTGTGAGGACAGAGTGAGCTGGAAAAGATTTACTCGCTGTGGCGACCCCTGATAAAAGGGAGAGGCCGAAAGAAGAAGAAGTCTCTTTAATAAGAGGGGCGGCAAGGTCTCCCTGTGTTCACGCAGGTTTTATCCACGTACTCCTGTTTTCTCTCGCATTCCAAAGACATGCATTGTATAAGAAGCTAAATTGTCCCATCCTAAGCCCGAAATGATGGGGGTTTTGTCAGGAAGGGCATCCGGCGTAAAACATGTGCCAGATTGTAATGCAAGAGACTTATGTTTCTATATACTTTCCTGCTGACATGTTAAAAGTTTGGGCATCTTCAAGAGTGCCGAATTCAATGATTGGCTGGTGCTAAACTTGGATGGAAGTAAAGATGCAGGTGAAGAGGATATATATATATATATATATATATATACAACTGGAGGACATACAAAACGACTGGCAAATGTAAGGGGTTCAATCCCACTGCCAACTACGGGGGGCGCTTCTCGGCTCAGTTCAGTGTGAGAGATAGGCGGTTGGAGGGAACTACATTTCTCTTACACTATTACACTATAAGTAAGCTAATAGAACGGTTGTAACACATAAAATAAGAATGGCTAAAGAGGAGAACAAAAATAAAGTAAAAGAAATAAATGAAAAATATGGTCAAATAAAAGTGGCGTATTATCTTAACTCTACTCAAACATAGGGAAAAAGCATGTTATGATAAACAAAGAATGTTTACCTAAAAAGCCTGTTGAAGGCTGGGCTCGTACTGAGCTTGCATAGGGTAATCTGCCTCGATGAAGGCAGTTATAGATAGTGATAGTGATACATTTTGCCACTATGTTTTACACACAGCGGAATTGATCCTCTGCGTTTAACCCATCTGTGCAACACACAAATACACACACAGGTGAAGTGAGCACACGTGCCCGGCGCAGTGAGCAGCCATCACAGCGCCCAGGGAACAACTGGGGGTTAGGTGCCTTGCCCAAGGGCACTTCAGCCATGACTTGTCGGTACTTGGAATTGAACCAGGGAGCTTCCGCTTGCAAGGCTGGTTCCTTAACCACAAGCCTACGACTGCCACAGTTCACCAGTAAGGCTGGAAGAACAAAAATAAAAGAATTATTCTTAATAAATAAAAAGGAAAAAGGGGGAAGCTAAACAAGACTTATGTGACACTCGGATAGCGCGTCCGTAGCAAACACAATCGGAATGCCTAGCACTCAGTAGACAAACAAATATTTTATAAAAGTGAATAAGGAAGTTACAGAGAGCGGAAGAATAATACAGAACTATAAAAAACTGTGATTAGATGTTACTGACCATTGCAAAAGGAAGAGAATGTTTAAGAAGAGACTAGAAGAAACAACTAAGTGCTGACATTTTGACATTACTACAAAATTTGCTATCAAATTAATAATATGACCATTGACCAAGTGAGTGAAAGTGACAAAACTCAAATTTAAAATGCTTAAAGAAAGGAGCATTTAATCTGACGTTTTGATCTTCAAAGGGGAAAATTTATCCTTTCATTAACTTTGGGAAGTACAAGTTCCATACTCCATGACTCCAGCACTTTCTATGCTGGCTTTTTGAAATTCTATGATACAAAGTCATGGTTGTTTCCTGATGATGCAGAGACAAGTGTGAGGATATGTATTGCATCTACTGTACACCTATATCTGTATCTATATTTATGTGTATCAAGTAAATCTTACTTATTGCATACGGTGTCTCCTGTAGTAAAGGACCTTAAAGAATTTTACATATGACTGCGTTCTGTCTATAAAATATATGCAACTGCCTGCATGAATGTGGGTCAAATATTATTTGCACATGAATTAAAACTTCTATTATCATTACTGTCTTATCAGCACTCTTATCCATTCTTATCCCCAGTCACTGCTGTGCAGGTTTGACTGTGGTATGTCTGTTTGCGCAAGAAAAATCTTTTCCATATTTTCTGAGGAGGACTCTGAGACAGTTTACCAGCCCACTAGCTATGCGTGCAGCAAAGAGCATGCTAGCTGCAAAGTTTAAGCGGCAGAAGAAAGGGCAGCGAAGCTCAAACGAAATAGAGGGACACATTTATAAAATGTTTAATAAGAGGGACAATCAAAAAGGAGAGAGAGAAAAGAAAACAGAATAGCCATGGCAATGTCCGGGCTCGAAAAAAAGTAGTGCTTAACCAACATCTTAACGCTTACTTCACACTATGACTAAATGACTAAAAAGTGCAGTTCCTGTAGAAACTGCTATGTATGTTGTGCCGAATCATCCCTGCTAATACCAGCATTCCAAATACAATGGGAATTTTATAGTGTGCTCTTTAAATACTCCTGTCAGTATACCATAATTAAAAATTTTTTATGGCAAAATACAATTTGTGGACATTTAACATGAAGGTTTATAAAAAAATTAAGGTCGGTGAAACGGATCAAATGATTATTTCTCGATAATTGCATGTAGATACTTATATAGCTTCCAATTAAATGAAATTAAAAGTGAAATAATAAAAATGTTATGGAACAGAGTTTTGATGTAATTAAACAAGCCTCCTTTCTAGAGTGTAGTTAGAGTGTTTGATCTTGTATATCACAGGTTGTGAACTTCCAAGAGTGCTATGGAATGAATAGAGAGTGCAATCAATCTGTAATTCAACATTGTGGGTCAGGCTGTAACGTGTCATTTTCAGTTTCGTGTTACAGCAGTGCGGAAATTTGCATAATGTCAAGTAAAGAGGATATTTTGGACATGAAAATGGTACAGTCGGTTCAATTTATCTCCTGGATGTTTTGTCATGTGTCCCATTGGCTCCCTTCATTAATTGTAGAAGAAGATAGGTACTGAAAGGATGTTGGAATTATAATAAAAATAATATTTTAAAGAATATGTGTGCTTGCAACACACAATAATATTTTGAGAAAAAATATGTGTATTTGCAATAATATGCATAATAATAACCGATCTGCCTTTCATTTTGTCTTGTTGGCATTGGTGTCAGTGTTATTACACTTTAAATCTGAATATTTGCAACAGACTGTATCAGCTGACAGCCTGTGAGAAAAATATACTTACCATCAGTTATAAGTGGTGTACCGCTTTAATAAATAAGAAAATCTAATGAAACAATTGATCTCTTCATACACTGACATTAAGTAGGGGTGTTTTTCTGGCACTTAGCTCACATATGGCATTAGCAGTGGCTGTAATTGGTACTGTGAGGGAATGTCACACCTTAAAGGCATTATATTCACTCAGCTTCAAAACTGCTAGTTGGATCCATTTTAGAAACTTGTTTTGTTGCTTTTTATTACTACCTTCCTTATTCAAGTTAATTGATATTTATTATTCATTATGATTGATATTTTTCTAGGCCTACAGGCCACTAAGTAGTAAAATTTATTTATAATTACAATTATTTTTTAAAAATTATGTAAATGTAAATTTTTATCATGTAAAAAATGTTTTTCATAATTCAATAACTATTCATATAAATTGAAATTACACTCTAATTGTAACGATCACTCCCAGGTGACGTCCCAATCCTCGTCTCGCACACTCAGAATGGGACTCAAAATGTGGACTTGCTGGAAAAGTTGTCTCAGCGTTAACTTAGAACTATATTAGGGACAGAGAACGGGAAATCCAGGAACATAATCTTTATTATTTCTAATAAAATTTAACAAAAACTCATCCATGTAATCTATGTCATCTGAATATGATTAGGACATGAGTCGTGGCTCATAATCGTGGCGCATGACTTCGTCATTATCAGATAACATGCAACACATTGGATTTAAAACAAAAGACAAACACCTATTTATACCGGCAAGGATAATGAAAACATTACACACATCTGAGCAGCCAAACAAGGGGGTGTGTACATGACTAGGCTGTAACATAATTTAAAAGCACACTAGCGTGAACTTAATCAAAGTCACGCTCATAATAAATGTATTAAAACATAAACATAACAAAAGCATAACAGAACCATAGTCCATGAGTAAAATACAAAAACATAAACAAAAACATGACATGGTTGTATTTACGATATCTGAGAATACCTAATGCAATTTTTAAGAACACCGATGGAAATGCAGGGAGATTTATTCAAAATTTGTCCTTGTTTAAGTCTTCGTAAACCAGCAGCTGTGAAAGACACAAAGAAGAAAAATTGTAAACATTAAATAATACATGAAAGATAGTCAGTTGCGCTCCCGGGACGCACACAGCCATACTCACAAACAGAAAGAAACAAAGAATCAGACAAAGATGGCAAGACACACTCTGTCCTACTAAAGGGAGGATTTAATCCCAGTCACGCAGAAATGCTAAATACACATTCAGTTAGTGGCAGTTTTTGAAATAACAAAAATGACCATTATCAGGTACATTTTTAGTTCTTATAAATATTGTTTTAACAAATGATCTGAACAGCTTTCCAAACTTTGCTATGTTAATAAACAAGGGAAATTTGATGCAGCAGTCCATCACACACTGCATAAATCTTCTCTGCTTATGCCTTTAAAACTTTCATTCTAAATGGATGGATAAAATGAAGCAAATATTTTGGATGTATTATGATTATTATTAAGACATGTTGTAACATGTGGAGAAAATAATATTGGTGTTCAGTTATATTTAAGGTTTATTTAAGTGTAAAAAGAACGTCTTCTTTCTATTCTTTCTGCCTCTCCCTTTTATCAGGGGCTGACACAGCAGGTCAATTTTTTTACCTCATTCTGTTCTCTTCTGGCATTTTCTGTATTCACACCAACTACCTGCATGTCTACATTGACCACATCTATATATCTCTTCTTTGGTCTTTCTCTTTGCCTCCTGCCTGGCAGCTCCATTTCTAACATCCTCCTACAATTATATCCACTGTCCCTACTCTGCACATGTCCAAACCATCTCAGTCTACCCTGTCTAACTTTGTCTCCCAATTTTCCAAGCTCTTCTGACCCTCTGATGTTCTCATTCCTAATCCTGTCCATCCTGGTAACTCTTAACGAGAACCTTAACATCTTAAGCCCTGTCACCACCAGTTCTGCTTCCTGTCACTTATCATTGCCACTGTCTCCAAACCAAACACCAAGGCTACTCTCTTAGAAACCTTTCCTTTCAATTTTGCAGCAACCCTAGTCACACTCCACTCCATCCTGCTTGTACTCTTCTTTTCAAATTTTTTCCACACTTTCCATCTGCTTGGCCAGTTTATTCTAAGTATCTGAATTCCTGCACCTTTGTGATCACTTCTTTCTGTAGCCTGACTGTTCTACCTGCCTCCCTTTCTCATTTACACACAGGTATTCTGTCTTTCTATCATTTCCCTCCTTTCCAGAGCATACCTCCACCTCTCCAAGTTCTCTTCTAGCTTTTTTATTCTCTCACTAGAGATGTCATCTGCAAACATCATAGTTCATCGTGATTCCTGTCTAACCTCATCTGTTAGTCTGTCCATCACCAGAGCAAACAAGAAGGGGCTCAGAGCTGATCATTGATGCAGTCCCACCTTTCCTTAAAGCTATCTGTCACTCCTACAGCACATCTCACTACTGGCATGCTGTTCTCATACATGTCCTAATACAACATACAACACCACAGTTCCTCTCTCAGCACCGTATCATAATCTTTCTCTGAATCCACAAAGACACAGTGTAGCTCTTTCTGATCTTCTCTATAATTCTCCATCAGCATTCTCAAAACAAAAATCACATCTGTGGTGATCTTTCTTGGCATGAAACCATACTGCTGCTCACAAACCGTTACTGATTGAAAAAGCTTCGCTTCAACAACTCTCTTCTAAATCTTCATTGTGTGACTCATTAACTTTATGCCCCTGTAAATGTTACAACTCTGCACATCAGCCTTGTTCCTATAAATCGGTACAAGTACACTGTTCCTCCATTCCTCAGGTATCATTTCACTCTCAAAAATCTCATTGAATAATCTAGTCAAAAACAACACTCCCATCTCTCCTATACATTTCCATACCTCCACTGGTATGTCATCAGGTCTGACTGCTTTTTCCTTCTTCATCCTTTTCAAAGCTTTTCTTACTTCATCCTTGCTAATTGTTACTATATCCTGTTCCACTATTTCTATGCCTTCAACTCTTCTTTCCTCATCATTCGCTTCATTCATCAGCTCTTCAAAATACTCCTTTCATCTTTCCCTCACCCTATCCTCATCTGTCAGTACCTTTTCATTTCTATCCATAATCACCCTGACATGTTGCACATCCTTTCTTGCTCTATTTCTCTGCCTTGCAAGGCGATACAACTCCTTCACTCCTTCGTTACTGTCTAACCTCCTGTACAACTCATCATAGACTTTCTGCTTGGCCTGTGCTTCTCCTTCTTTTGGAAATATGTGTTTACCACAGACATTTCCATCCTCTTTGCAAAATCCACCACCATCTGTCCTTCTAGGTGCCTATCCTTAACACCAAACTTGCCCATAACCTCCTCATCTTCTTTGTTTCCTTTACAACATGCCCATTAAAATTTGCACTAATCACCACACTCTCCTTTTTGGGAGTGCTCTCTCATCTAGCCCTCCTCAGAAACTCTCTTTTTCCTTCAACTCACAGCCAACTTGTGGTGCATAGCCACTGATAACATTCACCATTACACCTTCAATTTCTAATTTTAAACTAATAACCCTATCTGAAACCTTTTTCACTTCAACAACACACTTTGCATAGTCCTCCTTCAGGACCACCATAACTCCATTTCTCTACTTATCCACACCATGATATAAAAGTTTAAAACCTGCACCAATGCTTCGAGCCTTGCTTCCACTTTGTCTCCTGCACACACACAATATCCAAATTTCTTCTCTCCATCATGCCAGCCAGTTCTCTACTTTTCTCTGTCATTGTCCCAAAAGGCCCTTCCTGATGCAACCCTCACGATTTACCCGAGCTTGGGATCGGCACTAGAAATACACTGGCTTGTGTTCTCTAATGGCTGGTTTAAGTGTAAAAGTACTAGTCTTTATAAGTATTAAACTATATAGCCACTTCCTGGTGTATTCACATTTGGTGTTCAATTTATTCTTTGACACTGATTAATTGCAGCGAATTTCCTGCAGTAAACATCACTTAGCTGACAACATTAGAAGTGATAATTAATACCATGGGTGCCACAGCATAGGGCCTACATTTCTTAGGTGTGGGCATGGCGCTGCCTGTCACCACAGACATCTGTGAAAATGACATCCAAACATCTGTGAACAGCATGCCTGCCCAAGATGTCACACTTTGTAGTTCTGCTGTGTGGATGAATTACCTGTGTAATGGTGCTGTATATTATATAATATAAATATATAATATTAAAAGAAATTAAAGCTTTACTACTCTGTTATACTATCGTGGATTGTTATATACAAAAATACTGTATAAAAGGATTAGCCATAACTCTGAAACTACTGACAGGTGAAGTGAATAAAATAATATGACTATGTGCATAGACATTGACACTCTTTTTATAAATGTGTAGCAACTTTTTTAAAATGCTGAGGATGGGTTAGATAACTATGAGTCCAGCCCTACTGGGACCTATTTGAACTCTTTAAAATTTCATCAAAAGGACACCCATGCAGATAGGAACAGGTCACAAAATAAATGCACCTGTATGTACATCCCTAAGATATATACACAGTGAAATACTCTATGAGACAAAGAAAAGTCAGTTCTAAAAGTCGATATGATTTTTAACTGGAAAAATGGGCAATATCTTAAGAAAAGCATATCTTTATGGTGTTCCTGGCATGCAGATGTTATTACATACAGATATGGTCCAAAGGCAAGACAGAACAATGAATCACTGCATTCCCAATGAGTTTGTAAGGCTCAATTATGTGCAATTTAGATTGCAGGTAGCCCATCTGATCTAACCTTACAGAAGAGCTACTGTACATTTACATTTGCAGTATTTAGCAGACACCCTTGTCCAGAGCGACTTACAAAAGTGCTTTAAGATAATATCAGTAAACACTTTCTGACTAGACAGGAAACCACTAAGAATAACCTCAAGAAACTGTTGTACAGTTGTTCATGTGGGGGCCTCTTCCCCTAAGAGATGGGGTGAAAAGTCGAGCAGCGCTAGATGACTAAATTTATCTGGTTGTTTTCACAAACAGCACGACAGTGCTGGAGCTTGATGTTTTCTGCTGAATAAACATGAACTTGTTTGCAGTGCTTGACATGTTTAGAGCTCAAACTACCGGAATTAATAAAAGTTGTATTGAGTTATATCTTAGTATTGCCACCACTAATCAAATGTGCATAGAATCAAACAATGTTTTTTTCTTAATATGTGACATATTAAAATGGTTTTGACTGTTTTCTGACTTGAATTTCTTATATAACACTAGGCAGTAATTTAAGTGTCAGTGATAAATTCGCTTCAGCACTGTGGATTTCAGTTTCTACCCAGGAGTCCTTTATTTGATATCATATTTACTCTGCAGAGCACAGTACATTTTACCACCAAATACCTATATAATTTGCAAGCTCTAATTTATTCAGGTGTTGTAGCAGTGGCCCTGTTAAATGAATGCATTCAGCGCACCAGTCAATTCCTCCTACAAAAGGAGGAATTATTCCTGAAAAACTAAATAGAGAGGAGAAATTAAGTAAAGGTAGATTCAAAGAGGTTTGCCAGTCTTATTTCAAAGAGCTTTAGGGCCTATATTATAAATTCCACTATTCCAGCAGTGTGTTTTTTCCATGCTTTTCTACCACAAATATCACTTATACATTTAATAACCCACGAGTGTAAAGACTAAACTTTTTTACTTTAAAGACACATTAATCTGTCATCTTTTATTTTGAAATGCTGCCTGTAGTGCATCAAAGGCATCTACTGGATTTATATTTGCAGTAAACTAGAGAATAGTACATTAATCACAAACCCACAGCAGGTAGACATTTAAGTTGTATTCTGTAGTTTGATTTTTGTTCATTTTACAAATATGTCATATTTAGATTTAACTGAAGCTTCATTCATAAATACTTGATAGATGAACTTCATTTCCATGCTTAATAAATTATCATTAAAATATAAACAAAAAGTTATAAAACAATTTTGCTGTATAAAATACATATATTCAGATATATGTTCACACATTTTATGCGCTATGAAATTAAAATCTGTTCTAAAGTCTAAATATATACACTTCCTCACAAACATGTATAGAAATATTCAGTGAACACTTTACTGGCAGGATTTGTCTTGTGAAAATACAAAGAAAAATAGTATAATATTAAACATACTTTATTAATACGAGGCGAAGCTATATAGATGTGGTCAATGTAGACATGCTGGTAGTTGGTGTGAAAGCAGAAGATGCAGAGAACAGAGTGAGGTGGAAAAGAAAGAGAGGCAGAAAGAAGAAGAAGAATACTGATCATTACTAATTCTTAATATAAATACAAAATATTTCTGTTCCTTTACCCGACATATGTATCCTCAGATTGTATGAATGGAACTACGTGAGAGTGTGAGCTCTGCAATTATTTGTAAACTCTGCTCACTATTTAAACCATTCTAAAGCCTATATATATATATTTGTAGAACTAAGCCCCAAGGCGTAACACTCCTGGCCCATGGTTTTACCATTTAACTACTGAAAATTATCATTAAGTCTTAGATAGTAAAACAATAAGCTCTGTTTATTCAATTTAATTCAATTAAATTTTATTTATAAAGCACTTTTGACAATGGACATTCTCCCAAAGCAGCTTTACAGAAAAAGTTTTATCCCAAATAAGTAACGGTGGCAAGAAATAACTCCCTAAGTAAGTAAGGGTGATGTTTTATTGGTCTCTCAAACAGTTTCACAGTTCCATCCTGAATGATTATCACTTCCACTTTTAGAATTTTCCCCTCACTGCTTGAAAAGGTTTTTACCACCAGTCCTATTAGCCATTAATTTCTGCTGACCTGTGAGTCTTTTAATAGGACTATGACACCTTCCTTGATGTTTGGTTTTTCTCAGTCCATTTTGTACGCTTTTGAAGAGTGAAAAAGTATTCTCCTCTCCATCTTTTTCAGAAGCTGTCAGCAAGGAGCTGGACATGTTTCCATTGTTTCCAGAACAGCTGTCCTGTTAAAAAGTCTCTAGATGGGGCTAACACCGCACTTGTTTTTTGAGTTATTAGCATAGCTGGAGTTAATATGGTAGGAGAGTCAGGGTCTGTTAATATGGTGGTCTCGCTTTTCGAATCGCCATGACTTCTGCCATAAATGAACTTATTATTCATGTTTAAACGAGTTTGTTCAGTCGATGCCAACACAGCATCAGTGATGCGTCTTTCTACACATATAAGTCATTCTCAAGAACCTTCCACGTGAGGAAGGTTAAATGACCCGATGTATCCTTTCTCTTGCAGGTATTTCCCAACTGCGGGCTCTTTGAGATCAAACCTAGTTCCTTATGTGCTCCTACAAAATTCGTACCTCTTTTCGAGTGCAGAACTTTTGCCGGGCCACGGACAGAGCAGAATCTTCAAAATTAGTTAATGAAGCTGTCTGCGGACAATGGTCTGGTCGACATACACGTGAACAGCACTGCCCACCTTTTGTTTTGTACACAACCACCTCTCGTATGACCTCTCGTAAAAACCACCATTGTCCAAAAACATCTAGACCTACAGTAGTAAACGGAGGTTCAGGATTTACTCTGCCTGCTTGAAAGTCTTGTTATAATCTAAGATTTTCTAAGAAGATGCATTTTACCTCTCAATTTACGACATGTTACGCACTTGTGATTTACAGAAGCTGTGAGTCTCTTACTTGCCACTATTCAATATCTAGCACTCCGTATAGCTTCTTCAGTTATGTGTCTTCCGTGGTGAGGTACTTGGTCGTGAGTTTTTTATCTTTTGTAAAGTTTGTAGATGAAAGTCATCCACCCACTTACAAGAGATACTTATTGTCTATTGTGGGGTTGAGCGGTTTTAGGGTGTCCTTTTTAGACTTTAGTGGATAGCCTTTTCATAAATTACTCAGCGTCGTATGGAAGGCATCTTGTTGTACTGCTCAGATGAGGACTGTTTTAGCTTGAGTTAGCTCTTCCATCTTTTCTTATGTTTGACTTGGTGTTTTAAGGTTTTAACAACATAGATGAGTTTGGCTATGATATTGCACAGTGTGTTCCAACTGGAAATAATCTCAAATCATTTTGAATGCAACTTATGTTCTAATGTAGTTGTTTTTAGTGTTTTAACGACTGGTCGAATTTCAACATTATTGTCCGGCTCTACCAAAGAAATGGCTCAAGATCAACATTAAGGTTTAAGAACTTTATAAAGAGGTAAATTTGATTCAGTCGAAGGTTCTGTGTTCGTTCAAACAATCAGCGTTCCGACTGATATAAGACCATCTTCAACATAAAAGTGTCTTTCAACTAAATCTTTTGCATTGGAAACGCTCCTTTTCGGCTTTTCTCCACAGCTATTCTTATGCAGTAAATAGCTACCGCGGTTGAAGCACTATTCCTGAACACATAACCTTTCATTCTGTATTCGATTATGTCTTTGCTGACATCATTATCTTTGAACCATAAAAATCTCAGAAAAACTCTGTCACCACGAAACTAGAAAAACATTTGCTATATATCTGCCGTTAAGGCAATAACACTCTTTTTTTTAATTATTCATACTTATTATTATTTCAATTATACTTCTAATTATTCAAATCAGGTGTGCTGAGCAATGCCTGGTTTAATAAAATCCCATTGTATTCCGCACTGGAATTGAACACTACTCGTATCTGACCTGGTTTTTGTGGATGATAAACTCCGAATGACGGTAGATACTAGCACGCATTTTTCTCTATTAAAATCGGAGTGAGTTCTGCATGATCATTCTCCAACATTTTTTGCATGAATTTGATGAAATACAGTTTTATTTTGGGATTTTTCTCCAAGGTCTTTTTCAGTAAAAAGAGTTTAGATTTATTTAGATTTATTCTTGGCAAACAAAATGGCGGTGGTGCATCCTAGCTGTTCTCCTGATTTAGAGAAACTTTGTTGTCTATTATTGTCAAGAATAATGTATCATCAATTGATAAATCTTGTCTGTTATTGCATTTTGTTTTAAAGAACACATTTTGTCCCAAGTAATCTGTATCGAAATGTATAAGTCCTTCTTCTTTTGGCTTCTCTTTAACGCAGATTGCACCAGTGTTTGATTCTAAGTATGACGCTCCACCATTGTTTAACACATATGTTTTGGGAACTTTTACCTTAGACAGTTTGGATGCTAGATTTCAGTTTTTAGGGTTGTTATCTTAAATCTGGATTTTTGTTTTGTATTGAGGTGCCAAAAACTGGGTCAACTCTTTTTGAAGCTTGCTCTGCTACAAAAGCGGCAAAGGGAGGACAGTGTACATTATATTTGCGTTTGTGAAGTTTATCCGCTATTAGACGAATGCACATCAGAGAGTCCAGATATGAGAGTCCTACTTAGTCGTCATATTCCTTTACTTTTTGTTCGGGTTTTTGTGATAAACAAGCTCTATTCAGGCTTTTTGTGCCCTGGCCCATGCCTGTAGTGTGGTGGTTAAGCATGAAGAAGATGATTTTTCTGATCACTTAGAAGTAGCTCTGGAAACCTGCGATTTATAGTTCGAAGATTTATCATTAGATTTCTCTGAAGGTGGTGTATGAGAAGCTTCTTTCTGATTCTCTGGTATATTGTCTTTATATTGCTTGCCAAAGCATAAACTTCTTGTAAAGAACTTCCCTGTAAATTCGAAGAATAGATCGTTTTTGTTTTGCATGCATCATATTCTATTGTGTCTTGATAAGAATCAATGGTAAATGTCTTTTTACTGTTCTGTCCTCACAAACATGTATAGAAATATGAAGCTAGACAGACAGTTAAAAAATAAAGATGCGTCTACTGATGAACTTCAATGAACACTTTACTGGCAGGATTGTTCATAATTAAATCTATAAACTGAAAATACAAAGAAAAATAGAATAATATTAAACATACTGATCATTCTTCTTCTTCTTCTTCTTCTTTCGGCCTCTCCCTTTTTATCAGGGGTGTCACAGTGTGTCAACCTTTTCCACCTCACTCTGTCCTCTGCATCTTCTGCTTTCACTCCAACTACCAGCATGTCTACACTGACCACAACTATATATCTCCGCTTTGGTCTTCCTCTCTGCCTCCTGCCTGGCAGCTCCATTTCTAACATCCTCCTACCAATATAT
>JAOUQV010312403.1:0-17554 GCA_028565295.1 Aspidoras spilotus
TTGACTTGCTCCTCCAAAACACCCCAAAGTGGCTCTTGATACATCACAAAGACTTGCTGTCTTGGTCACAGATGCGCAGCAAGACGTGCACCAACAATTTGTTTCCTTTTTTGAACTCTGGTATGTCACCCATAATGTTGTGTGCATTGCAATCTTTTGATCAAAACTGTGCTCCTACCCTGATAATTGAAGCTTCACACTCAACTGGTCACTTGCATCAAGAGATAAACGTAAGTTGCTAGGGATACAAATGTCTGCCAAATTCCATAAATGTAAAGGTAAATAATATAAATAAACTTAAAAAATCAAATCAAAATCAAATCAAATTTTATTCGTCACTTACATAGTAATACACAGTATAACTTGCAGTGAAATGCTTTTCGACAGCCTGCCCACATCAAACAAAAAATCAAATATATTAATACATTGTAAACACTGCCTTTGTATTGCCTCTTTCATAACAGGTACTCTTTCTGCCTGTATCACCAGTTTTACTGATGTCTAATATACTGCATATATACTGCATACTGTACTTTTAAAAATAGACATATTATTTTTCCTACATAAAAAATCATTATATTAGACAAACGAAAAACGAATGAAATTGTGTACAGTCCACCAATTACTCACTCTCTTTCAACCTTGTTTAATTCTAGATTAATCGTGGGAAAGCCAGAGATTGGCTGGTAGCACAGGATACAGGGCGGAAACAACCCTAGACAAGCCATCACTCCATCATACATACACTTCCATAATATGAGAATTAAGAGACATTAACTAGCCTAACACATGTTTTTAGACCTTCATCAGCAGCACTACCTACTGAACCATGTCTAATCAATCTAGATTTAATTACTAGGAAAATTCCAACATTGTGCTAATCTAAAATAAAAAAATAATAATCCTCCTAGCAATTGGGTTGTAAGCTAAATTTCTCATTTCTATCTTGGGTTGGAACTGTCTCTCCACAGTCAATCTCTTGGCAACAAATACATTGACAAGATAATTCATGACCATCAGACTTATTGCTTCGAGGATCGATCAACTGGGGTTAATGCGCAGTCAGAGAACAGAAAATCAGAAATGAAACACAAGGGAAATGTTGATGCACAGACAGAGGCACAAAAACAGAAAAGCCTTCTGTCAATTGGACAACCTCTGGCTTCCAACTGGTGATCAAATAAACACATGGCAGCAACCTTTGAGAGAATTATGAGAAAAAAAAACAAATCCACACAAAGGGAAACAAGATGAGGAATGCATTACACGCTATTTTTCCTTTTATTCCTGAGCTAAACTTAAAAAAAAATAGCACAATTTGCCAAAACTATTTTGATAGGAAGCAATTACAAAGTGATTTCTGTTACACTTACTGAGAAATGCTATAAAAATGGCTGCTCTGAAGAAGTCTGCACACTCGTGATCTCGGCAGAAAGTCAATAAACTGATGAAGATAATAGTCTAATCACATTAACATTTATGGAGGCAAACTAATCATCAGACCTGTTAAAATTCCCACATCATCTCCTGCATTATTTCCTAACAGCTATTGATGAGGCTGTGATTGGAATGAGGTTGCACCAGCTAAAACACTGACATCGGAGCTGACATTTTAATTGTGGGGAGGAAATCTATGTTCAAGAAGGTTTAATTAGAGTTTGAGATGCCATTAATCTTCTGAATGTGCTGCAACAATCAAAGCAGTACTGGAGAGTATTTGTTTCTATCAAAAGATTCTATAATAAAGTATGTGCCTTATGAAAATGGCACAGGATGTAATTACACAATTTAAGGGCAGTTTGTCTCAGTTACATGCAAACCGTAAAAATAAATTATAAATGTGTACACATTCTTCTTGAGCTCGTAATGTAAACGGAGGAAAGGTACGAAGAAAATAAACAGAATTTCTTCTTACAAATAAGCAGTGAATTATTAAGGGTTGCTCAAAAACCTAAAAGAAGCAACTTGGCATTGGTTGGATTTAAATTATCCATTCATAAGTCCAACATCTTAACCAATGAATTACCACTGTCCCACTTTTAGGCATGAAGAAATCTCTCCACAAGACTTTTTTCATCAGCGATGTGGCATCATTTATTTTTACATTCTTCCCAGTGTATTCTACTGGGGCAGCAGCATCTCAGCTGCAGACAGCAAGAGACTGTACAGATTGATTAAGAAGTCCAGCGCTGCCCTAGAGTGCCCTCTGCTCTCAGTGAAGGTGGAGGCTGAGAGGAGGATGATGGTTAAAATGTCATCTTTGCTGCACAATAACACCTACCTCCTAGACACTCTGACATCACTGGAGAGCTCTTTCAATGATAGGTTTATTCACAAAAGGTGTAGGGGCATCACATTTCTTTCCTACAGGCAGCTGAGAGATTGTTTAACCAAAACTGTTCAGAGTAGACCAAACATGCTTTTAAACATTTCATTCATTTATTCATTCATCCACTCATCCATCAGTTCCTTTATTCATTCTATTTTGCTGCACTATATCTGTCATATTCATCATATTTGTGGCCATGACACTGAAATCTCTGCATTGTGGGACAAATAAAGCGTTAGGAAGGCTATTTTTTATGAAAAAAACTATAAAGCCAATTTGCATGTAAATTGGTGGAAAGGTTAGGGAAGGACACATATTTTATAGTTGATTCAAGTCAGACACTGCCAGGCTGCATTATTTATAAGGTAAACTGTGGTTTTGTAGTTATACTGGGAACAGACTTGACTTTACTGCCTCAGGTTCATGGGTGCATCACTGAGAAGAGAATCTGACGATGTGAACCACAAAATGGTGAGCAGCTTATGACTAGCATGCAGCAATAATTGTAAAAAATAATTACAAAATGTTTTGTATTTTACAATTACATATTTCATGTACCTGTAGTATCTTTTATAGTGAGACTTCTACAGCTTGGAATTCAGAATCTGAAGATACTTTTATTCTATCCCTAAATTCTTTTAGACAAACATGTAATTCTTCTACAAATTTAAGTAGTGATCCAGAGCACACTGAACACAGGGAAAACATGCGAACTCCACACATAAACTTGCCAAGTCCCCCCACCCGGGGCTAGAACCAGGGATCTTCTTGCTGTGAAGGTCAAAGCACTATCTACTGAGCTACCATGACGCCCGGCAGTGAAATATTATTTTCTTTACCCACTTAATCCTAGTTGTAGGGTCACAGGAAAGCCAGTTTCCATCTAACAAATCTGGGCGTGAGGGCAGGAACAACAATCTATCATAGGGCGAACAGACACACAAATCATGCATGTCTTTGGAATGCGGGAGGAAACCAAAGTACTAGGAGAAAACCCAAGCAAATAGGGTGCCTTACCCGGGACAGTGGATAGTGCTGTGGCCTCACAACAAGAAAATCCCAGGTTTAAACCCAGCGTGTTGCGACTTAGGAAATTTCTGTGTGGAGTTTGCATGTTCTTCCTGGTTTCTTTAATGTTTTCTCTGGGTACTCCGGTTTCGTTCAGCATTACAAAAACATGCATTCTAGGTGAATTGGAGAAGCTAAATAGTTCCATTTTAAGCCTAAGAGGGTGAGGGTTGCATCAGGAAGGTCATCCAACATAAAACATGTGGTAATGTGAGAGACTTGCTGTGGTGACCCCTGGTGACAGCAAAAAGCTGAAAAATTAAGAAGAAGAAGGCAGAATTAATAATTGAAAAATTAGGGCAGTTCTAAATGCAAAAGGGGATCCAAACTTTAACAAGCAAGGTGTACCTAATAAAGTGGCCAGTGGGTGTATAAGGATAATGTTTTGCTTCAGTAAATCCTTTATCCTAGATGTCTTTTTTACTGAATTTTCGTTCCTGCTGTCTTTGTGTCTATTGTGCATAAAAGTGACTATAGCTGAGCAGAGTTTAATTAAAATTAATTTTCAGGAAACATTATCAGCTTCCAAAGCTGTAAAACCATTTTAACTACTTTTAATCTCCTGTACTAATGCAAAATCACTCCGCAGAGTGTGTTTCTGTGTGTGCTCAAGTTTTTATATCTTTGTGAGGAACAAATGTCCCCGTAAGGATAGGAATATATGATTTTTGAGCTTGTGAGGGCATTTTGCACGTTTCCATAAGAAAGATTTCCCCCTTTTTCTAAAGGGCTTTTCCTTTACTTTTAAGAGGTATAGTGTGTGTGAGTTTGTGTGTGTGTAAATATGAGGAAAAGCAGGAATAAGAAAAGAAGGTGGATGAAAAATGACAGAAGGGTGACAAGCCAAAGCAAAAACAAAAGCTTGCAGGTATTGTGTGTCACACAACACAAATGAAATCTCTCAAAAATAATGGCGCCCCTTCCACCATCTTTCAGTCTTTCTGTGTGATCAATGATCAGTGGAGTTAAGCAGCTGAGTTAAGAAGAGTGAAAGCTTACACCATCTTCCTTTATGCTGCGGTGCAGTATAAGGTACATGGCAGGACACATTTTTCAAAAAAAAAAAACAAAAACATTACTCTTGCTTCACCTTCATCTTGCCTTACTCTCATTGTCATGCCACCTGAGGCCATTTATTTAATAAAATAACTGCATTTCCAGGGCTCACTATAATCTGGAAATGCAGGAAAGAGAAAAAGTAGACTTGAAGTGAGACTTGAACTCACGTCCGTCATCTTCCCTATAGTACCAGACAATAAAGCAAAAATAGAGCTAAAATATAAAAACCAAACAATACATTTTCAGAATATCTCTCTCTCTTCCTCTCTCTCTCTCTCTCTCTGCTCTCTACTCTTTTAAGTTTTCAAGGGTCATCAATTGGATATTTTTTTGTCGAAAGGATCCTGGGAACTATTCTTATAACTTCCCTGATCTCATTTGATATTTCATAAATGGAAAATATGATTTACAAGCGACCATGAAAACACACTTCTCCATTCCATTCCTACTGTGACCAATTAATTATAAAACCATGTAAGATAAAATGGGTGCTTGTGCCATTTTAAACACACACACACACACACACACACATACATCATTCTTAGTTTTAACAAGACTTCTGCCTCTCATCTGAGCAATTCTCCTGAGTCTACATGCAAGGTGACTCCAATAAAATACTGCCATCAGTTTCAATATTACAAACTCAGATCATGACAGCCAGCCTCACATATTTCATCTTTGACAATCTGACATGCCGGTTCATTGAGCCAAAACTTAGCAGACAGACATTACATGGTCTGCTCATCATGCCCAGTGATGCTGTTATGCTGTCTTTAGGACTGTTTATGCAATGCCATATCCTGCTTCCAGATGTAAAATTATTACACTTCCTAAGATATCATTCATAATGCCTACATTTACTGCATTTGGCAGATGCTCTTATTCATATCGACTTAGATTTATCTCATTTATATAACTGTGCATAAAAGGGATTAAAGGTCTTAAAGGAACCCAGAAGATTTAGTTTGGCTGTGTGGGCTTTGATATGAACGGACTGTGAGGCTCAGGAATATTTCCAGAGAACATTATCTGTGAACACAATTCTCCGTGCCAGCCGCAGTTGCTAGCTAAAACTCTATAGTTCAAAAAAGAAGCATTATCTAAACAAGATCCAGAAAAGCAGACCTCTTCTCTGGGTCAAGGCGTATTTAAAATGGACTGTGGTAAGAGGAAAACTGTGGTCAGACAAATCAAAATTTGAAGTTATTTATGTACATCAGGGTCGCCGTGTCATTCTATTTTGTTTAAAATTTCTTTGGAATTGTAATCTGTTCCCTGATCTCTGCATGCTATAATTAAACAAAAAAGGTGGACTACTGCATATGTCTAGTTTATGCCCTATAAGTCATAAAACCTGTAATAAGTGATACTCATAACCACAGAGACAGCTCTAGTATCCAGTATCCCTCTAGTATCCAGTTTTTTTTTTTGGATAAATCCAAAAGCTTCAGGCTCTAACTTGTATCAAGCTAAACCAGCAGCTAGAAATCACATTAATAATGTATATGGTAATGATCAGTATGCATTTTCTGCTTTTATAAACATAAAACAATTGCCTGAAAACCTGAAAAAAAACTATTCAATCCTACACTGAAAAAGAAAGTACTAATGCTCACAAAGGATAGGAGAAGGAAAATTGCTTGATTCCTCTCATTTGCTTAATCCCTGTCATTTGCAATTGTGCTCTCTGCATTCTGGTGATAAGTGGAGGAACTCTCTGACCTGCGTCTCCATCACTAGCTCTTGAAACTGTTGCTGGGAGACGCTTCAGTGCCAGTTGTGAATTATTTGGTGTATATAATAAAGGAACAGCATCACATACTTAAACCTGCTAAAAGAAATATAATGAATATAGTATGCAGCAGCTTTAACTATGCAGTTTAGACAATTATCCGAGCTAATTAGCCCATATTTTATTTTTAGATTACCGTAAGCTTCCAGAGTGTTACTTATATCCATTACTTTCAAGAAATTTTAGGTACCCTATTTTTTTTGGTACAGACATTATTGTTTTTATGAATTTGGTACAGTACAAAAATAGTATGGCGTCTGCCAATTGAAAAAGGGGGACAAGGCTAGATTTACTCATTGTCTGAGGGAATACTGTTGGAAAGAACATGATAATGGGGTTTTTAGGGGATAGAAGAAATGGTAGTGTTGCCTATGAGAGTGAATAAAAAGAGCATTTCTGCATGCTATGTCTCTGTGCTATGAAGTGGAATAGCTACTGTCTATAGGAATATAGAAGCAGTCCTGAAAGAAATCAAAATGGAGTATCTCAGACAGCATCGCCAAACGAAGCGCACACGGCTTATACGGGATGCCTGATGGGATGACCGATCTGCGACAGTATGAGGCGGTAGGCTTAGCAGCATACCAGTTGAGATCAGCGGCAGAAGAGAACCAGGCAGTGGGACCAGCAGCCTCCGACAGAGAGGCCTACTAGCATCGTGACTGTGCACACCGGCTGGTCTTTTTACCCAGGTTTTGGGCAGAAAGATCTTACTTTAGACTACTTTATAAATACACTAGCTCAGCAGCAGAACACGCGGAACTTGTTTGACTAAGGCACGATTCGGAACTACTGGCGAGGAAATGGAAAAAGAGCACTGCGATGATGGATGCGGGGCTACAGATTTCACTTTCACTAACTTAAGTGAGCACCAAAATGCACTATGTAACGTATCCTGCCTCCCCGCATAGAGACTGTGTGCCGGGCTGCAGTACATGCCGAGAAGCGAGGTAAAGAAACAGGCTGGTGTTCCATGGTCAAGCTAGAGAGCACTGCTGGTTGACAAGATTTCTAGAAGGCAAAAAATGTGCATGTTGTGTCTCGGTGTCAATACTACAATATTTGTGGCAGCAATTGCAAACCTGTGCTTCACACGCTACATCACCTAAGACACATGCCAGAATTATAACCCGAGATTATAAATCATGTGATATTTTTAAGTATTGGCTACTAATTTACATATTTGTAATATCACTTTGGTTGTCATTCCTAAATGAATAAAGTGCTTATAACATTTTTTCAATTTGAAAAAAAAAACTGTATATTAAAAAAAAAAATGTCTCTGACAGCCAATAAAAGACGTTATGTTTTGTATTCAGTATTTTATTTTCAAATGACAACACTGAAGGAAGTGTAAAGGCAGGACCTGTGGAGAGAGTCATAAGAATATTCTGAATAGACCACATCATGACATGGACTGGATTTTCAGGGGCTGCACTGCTAAGCTGCATGATACAGAGGGAATTTGGGAAAGTTGACTCATCTATGCAGCCATCAGGGGAAAAGCAATGAAGGTGTATGGAAAGAAATTACTTTTTTTATACAACATGTGACATGTTGTATAGTAATAATAAAAATAAAAACAGTTTTAAAGATCTACCTGCCCTATTTGGGAAGAAATGTTTAAAATATTAAATATATAAAAAACGGCAACTCTGGACGCCATTGTGTTGCATAAACACACAGACTAAGGGCCACTTTAGAGGCACCAATTAACCTACCTACAATTAACCTACCTAATTCCAAAAAAGTTGGGAGAAAGTACAAACTGTAAATAAAAACGGAATGCAATAATTTACAAATCTCAAAAACTGATAGAACATAGAAAACATATCAAATGTCGAAAGTGAGACATTTTGAAAACTCATGCCAAATATTGCCTAATTTGAAATTTACTGACAGCAAAACATCTTAAACAAGTTGGTACGGAGTAGTAAGAGCCTGGAAAAGTTAAAGGTACAAACAATTGCAACTCATTAGGTCAATCTGCAATTAACATGACTGGTTTTAAAAAGAGCATCTTGGACTGGCAGCGGCTCTCAGAAGTAAAGATGGGAAGAGGATCACCAATCTCTCTAATTTTGTGCCGACAAATAGTAGTGATATCAAAAAGGAGTTTAACAGTGTAATATTGCAAAGAATTTGAACGGATCATCATCTACAATGCCCAATATCATCAAATGATTCAGAGAATCTGGAAGAATCTCTGTGTGTAAAGGTCAAGGCCGGAAAACCATAGTGGGTGTCTGCATAACATACATGCTTCTGTATTGGAAATCACAAAATGGGCTCAGGAATATTTCCAGAGAACATTATCTATGAACACAATTCACCCTGCCCTACGCCGTTGCCAGCTAATAGTTTAGGAAAGAATATATAAACAAGATGCAGAAGCACAGACGTCTACTCTGAGCCAAGGGTCATTTAAAATAAACTGTAGCAAAGTAAAAAACTGTTCTGGTTGTTATCAGCACTCAGTTCATAAGCCTGCATCTAAGATGGTATGGAGTTGCATAAGTGTGTGTGGCATACACATCTAAAAGGACACCATCAATGCTGAAAGGTATATTCAGGTTCTAGAGCAATATATGCTCCCATCCAGATGACATCTCATTCACGAAAGACTGTGCATTTTCCAAAATGACAATGCCAAATCACATATTGCATCACATGCTGCAATTGCAGCATCTTGGCTGCAAAAAAGTCTGAACACTGCACTTTCACCCATAGAAAACATTTGGCGCATTATAAAATAGAAGACCCAAGACAGTTGAGCAACTAGAATCTTACATTAGACAAGAATGGGTTAACATTCCTATACTATATAGTTATAATATATTCTAGAACATCTAGAATATATTATAACTATACTATATAGTTATAATATATTCTAGATGTTCTATGCATTTATAAGTATATGTAACAATGGTAACAGTAATATGATTGAATTTTGCTGAATTTAAATGCCACAATGCCAAATAAATGATCTGCTTTATTAATCAGTCAATCAATCCAAACATTATTATGATTATAATGATTATTAATATATTTAGGATTAGAACATTAAAGGATATGTGTATATATAAAAAGGAAAGTAGGAAAAAGTGTTGTGTGTCTTGTCATTATAATTATTATACGTATAGATTTGTCTTGTTAGGACACAATTTGATCTGCCAGGTTGTGTCTGGTGCAATGCCAAAGTGGTTATTACAGCTAAATGAAAGCCACCGATTGAGTTAAACATGTGTGTGTGTGTGCGTGTGTGAGATGTGAAAATACTGATAATTATTGCAACTTGTGTTGAAATAAATAGACTTGTAAATCCATGAATGACCTTGAGAATCTCAGTGTGATGCGTTTAAAAAGGAAAGCAATTATTTTAAAAGATGCATTGACTTACCCACTTGGGATGAATCACCTACAACAGAGAAAGAGATAGAGAGAGAGAGGTTAATACAAACATTTACAGCTGTGTATCTTATATTTAAGTACTACATTAATTGACAATTTAGACCCTAAAAACTAAAAACACAAGAGTCAGTTAAACATTTCTGAAATGCATAAAACAATCAACACTTAAATACATGTAATCTACAGGCTTTAAGGATGCATAATACTACACACCTCCTACAATTAACTGGATCTTTCCTAACATTATTAAAAAGGGTACATCAAAACCCAATGCTACAAACCGACATTAGAACAATTCTTAACTCCCAGAAATCTCTGTCTGCAATCAATAAAAGCAATTAGCCAGTTTTGCTCTGAAATGAGAATCTTCTTGTTAAAAATGTTAATTATTCTGAGGTTCAATGTATTCTCTTTGGAGAAATGTAAATACTGTCCTTACAGCTGTGGCCACAGAGGGGTTGGAGTCGGCAGTAATACTAAAGGAGACATTTTCTTTACATATACGTATAGTATATTTGCAATTTTGTTTGAAGAATTAAAATGATATCTTCACATGAAACGTTATTATATTTAACAAAAGCTTATTAACATTCTCTATCAGACATAACAAAACATTCTAAAATGAGATAAACATTTTTAATATAAAGTTATAATATTACAATTAAGATATAAAAAAAAATGTTGTATGCTTATAAAGACAAAAGTTTCTTTCTGCAAATAAGAAGAAACTTTTTGCTTTTACCAGGCAAAGTCTCCCAAAGTCACAGTTCACACTTTGCATATAAGCTAATAAGTCTACTCTGAATAAATATTATGAATAAGCAAAGAAATAAAGAAAAAAGAATCCTTTAAAAATGATGATGAAAAATCAGATGTATTGAACTTTAGATGTATTAAACTATATGAGGTCAAAGAGGTCATGTGCAGTTTTTACCTTGTAATATTTGCTAAGCATTATGCAGAATCTGCCACAGACTTTGGCAATCTTTTACTTTATTATTGCACATACTGTCTGTTCTAAGAAGGTAATAAATAGTTCAGAGATTTTTGTGTCCTGTAAGTTTCTAAGGTTCTATATAGGTCCCTTGTTTTGTGGGTCTGGGAGGAATGCATTTCATTCTGTATATGCAGATACGACAATAAATCTATATTGATATTGATTGCATGCAAAACACACTTTATATTTTTTTGTCTGTAATGTGGTCCTAATGACATGCACACGTTTTGGTAAGAATCGGATTAACTGGAAAAAATGCAATGTGACTTTATTTATTAAAATGCAATGTGAATTTAATTATAAACAACAAAATATTTACTTAAAAAGAACAGGTGCCTAAGAAATATATGTTAATTTTATTTAAAGCATTTTATTAAAATATATTCCAGGAACCATGATTCGTTATGTACAAACCCGATTACAAAACAGTTGGGACAAAGTACAGACTGTAAATAAAAATGAAATGCAATAATTTACAAATGTCAAAAACTGATATTGTTTTCACAGTAGAACATATACAACATATCATGGGAAAAATACCTTTAATAACCTCCACCCCATTTCTAAACTTCCTTTATTTCCTTTCAACCCCACACTTATTTATCTTAAAATTGCCTATACTAACAATTCCAGTCCGGTTTTTGCTCCCTCCACGGCACAGAAACTGCTCTTATTCAAATCAATAATGACCTTCTTATGGCAGCTGAATCTGGTTTATTTTCTATTCTCATTCCTCTAGATCTGAGCGCAGCCTTTGACACTATTTCTCATACTGTCATCATAATAGGCATTAACCATATCATACTTGACTGGTTTCTCTACTCAGTTCATCCAACTCAAATCATTCAGGTCACAGTTTTCCCCTGTTTCTTCTGGTGTTCCCCAGGGTTCTGTGCTGGGATCATCACCTTTTCATCATTTACCTTCTGTCCCTTGGAAATATCTTTCACACATTTAACATAGATTTCCACTGCTATGCAGATGATACCCAGCTCCACCTATCTAGTAAACCAAGCACTCTTTTTCCACCCTTATTCATTTCAAACTGTCTATCTAAAATAAAAACCTGGTTCACCGCAAACTTCCTAAAACCTAATAGCAATAAAACTGAAATAATGCTCTGCAGTTTAAAATCCACACTATCTAAAGTTGACAGTTTCTCTTTGTCACAGCTAGTCCATCCTCATTAAAGAACTCGCATCATTGCTTTGGCAAATGTTTTACACAGAATGCCCTTGTTGACGCAACTGTCACCATTTACTTGGGCTTGGGACCTCTAAAACCTGGGCTTGTGCTCTCTAATGGCTGGTTTTAAAGTTGACAGTTACTCCATCCCAATTGACAACTCTTTAGTCTCACCCTCAACTCTGGTTAAGAGCCTGGGTGTCATCCTGTACCTTTAACTCTTACATCAGTAATATAACTGGTCTTCATAGTTTCATCTCGGCAACATAAATCATCTGTGTCCCTTTTGTACCCCATTCTGCATCTATTCTTGTTTATAGTCTTGTTACTTTCTGCATTAACTACTGCAATTCTCTCCTTTTTGGCCTCCCGCATAAATCCCTCTTTAAGCTTCAGCTGGTTCAAAATGCAGATGCTCATAAAAATTCTAGAACTCCTTCATTTTGTTACCTAACACCTGTCCTTCAACAACTCCACTGGCTTCCTATTAAATATAGAATCAACTTCAAAATCCTTCTCTATACATTAAAGGCCATCCATAATCTTGCCCCACCCATACATGTCAAATCTTTTATCGCCTCTTCTTCCCGCTTGCTCAGATCCTCCTTTTTCACTCATCTGGAACTCCCTCCCACTAGACATCTATAACATCGATTCTCTTCATATTTTTAAATCTAGACTCACCTGTTTAAATAAGGATATTTTCTGTGATTTCCACTCTATTGTCTCTTTTATCTTTTATTAATCTTTTTTGTAACGTAACCTTGAGTGTTATGAAAGGTGCTTATAAATAAAATGTATTATTATTATTCTTATTATTAATATTAATATTATTATTGTTATTATTATTACATCTAAAAAATGGGACCTGGCAGTAAGAGGCTGGAAAATTTAAAGGTATAAAAAATGAACAGCTGGAGGACCAACTGGCAATAGGTCATTAACATGACTGGGTATAAAAAGAGAATCTTGGAGTGGCAGCAGGGTCAAGGACGAAAAACCATACTTGGGGCCTGTAATATTCAGGCTCCTAGGCGGCACTGCATCACATACAGGCATGCTTTTGTATTGCAAATCACATAATAAGCTCAGGAATCTTTCTAAACACATCCGCCGTTGCCAGCTAAACCTCTATAGTTCAAAGAAGAAGCCGTATCTAAACAAGATCCAGAAGCACAGACGTTTACTTTGGGCCAAGGGTCATTTAAAATGACTGTGGCAAAGTGAAAAACTGTTCTGTGGTCAGCCAAATCAAAATTTGAAGTTCTTTATGGAAATCAGCGATGACGTGTCATTCGGTCTAAAGAGGAGTAAGATGACCCAAGTTGTTATCAGTGCTCAGTTCAGAAATCAGCATCTCTGATGGTATGGGCTTGCATTAGTGCATGTAGCATGGGCAGCTTACAAATCTGGAAGACACCATCAATTCTGAAAGGCATATCCAGGTTCTAGAGCAACATATGCTCCCATTTAGATGATGTCTCTTTCAGGGAAGAATTACATTTTCCAACACGACAATGCCAAACCACATACTGCATCAATTACAGCATCATGGCTGAGAATAAGAATGGTCCGGGTACTAAACTGGCCAGCCTGCAGTCCAGATTTGGCGCATCATAAAACGGAAGATATGACAAAAAAGACCTAAGACAGTTTTGTAAATAGAAACCTACATTGGACAATAATGGGTTATTCCTATCCCTCATCTTGAGCAACTTGTCACATCAGTCCCCAGACATTTATAGACTGTTGTAATAAGATGTCTCACAGTGGTAAACATGGCTTTGTCCCAACTTTTTTAAAATGTGTTGTTGTCACGAAATTTAAAATCGGCTCATTTTTCTTCTTTTTCTAATTTAAATTATACTTTTTCTTAGTTTAAACATTTGATTTGACATCTATGTCCTATTCTCAGTAAAAATGGAATTTTTATACTTCCACATAATTGCATTCCATTTTTATTTACTTTATCCCAACTTTTTTGGAAATGGGTTTGTAAGTTACTTTGCATCTGATTAAAGGTTAATGACATTTTATATAGCAAGTTAGTATATAATATCTGTTTATAAAAGCACAGTATTATATGACATGGGGCTTTATGTAATGTTAAGCACATAACTAAGTACCTATGTTGCTTTAACACCTCTACTTTATTTCATCAGCTCATGAACTGTAGTCTGTTATCATAATCAGCACCACCATTATGGCTATGATTTACATCTTCATAAAAAAGATATGAGCAGAGCTCAATTTTGCTTAACATTCACATAAACTGCCTTATCATCCGGCACTGCAACATACAGTAGCTTAATCTTTGCTCATTGTGTGTCCTTGGGCAATTGTTCAGAAGTAAAACTTTGGACATGCTCTATGGCTCATTAGATGCTTTGTTTTTGTTTTTGAATACCAATGTTGTTGCAACCTTTCAAGTTATTTATCTAAATACATCCAAAAAATATACACCCCAGCCTAAGCTTTGGCTGTTTACGATACAGTGTACGATTACATCAGTAGCAGTTGGTGGTTTTTCAAACAGTGGAGACAGTTTTTTGAACTACATAATAAAATGTATTAATTATAAAATCTAAATCAACTAAACAATGTTAGCTTAGACTGCAATATTGTTGCAATGTCTTTGTATAAATGCTATGTCTAAGAATGTTAATGGTACTTCCACCAATCCTAAATCCTCCCATAAATCATGGTAGTGCTTTCCTCAACACTTGGTCTCCTAGGATGTTCAACAGACATGGTGAGAGGTTATACAGTATCCTTCTTGGACTCCTTTTCTGATGCTGAACCATGCTGATGCACACTGCTTTGATTTGCATCCATTTCAAAATCACTCACAATAGGATCTTGCTAGCATGCAAGACCAGAGTGATGGTCCTGTAGTTGCTAGATTGGAGCTTAGGCTGTGGAATATAAACTGACTGTCCATTCTTCTGGCCAGATTCCAGTTTCCCACACTCCCATACATCCCTTATGACGTTTGTTCAGCATCATCTCTACTCCATACCTGAGCAGTTTAATTGCAATATCATCTGGACCAGATGCATTTTGTTATTTCTAGCATGGCTTGGTTTATTTCTTCTTTTACAGAATCCAATGTGTATTGAGGTGGGAGAAAATATTCAGAAAGGTAACCGCAGGCTTGTATTCCAAATTGTGAAGATGCTCACCAAACCATTATAGCCTCATACTGTAGCCATCATGGATAAAAATGGCTAAACCCCTGTTGAAACAAAGAGGGTGAAAGGGGGTGACAGTATTTGATGACAAGAAGGGACAGACAATCGCATGTTTTATCATTGGTGAGGTTGAGGGTCAAACAAAGCCTAACTCCAATTAAACCTGGACATCATTTCCATTAGCTTTTAGTTCAGGGGTGTTTAATGATTAAAAGACACCCACTTGGGGTGTGGTTACCAGGTGGAGGTTATTGGCACAGTCAAACAAATCATGTGGCAGTAACAACTAGGTCTTGGTTTTGCTAAAGACCTGACAAAGATCCTAATACACTGTGGGAATTCGAGACATGCTTTTTTCCAGGTCTGGCTGGACTGAGTTTGGCACAGTGAAGATGCAGTCATCTTTGAAATGGGGAACCCAAACATAAATGAGTCTAGTAGACCAGTAAATTTGAAGATTGTTTTGCTCTAACCATGGGTATATTTGGGGAGTCAATAAAAGTTTCAGGTACCCCTGAATCTGGACAAGGATGTTGTTTGAACTTTTGCCCTGTTCCCAGAATAGAGTAGCATAAAACTAGTCTCCCCTCACTGGTTCAGGTGATGGGAATTGCCTTGGCACTTCAGAACAGGGTTGCCATGCAGGTTTCTCGGTTGTCGTGTGCTGCTCAGATCTATATTTGAGGTTGCATTGGCATATGTAAACATATAGCTGAGTAGACACATCTTCAAGAGCTTATAAGTCTTCTAGAAGGTCTCACGTCACTAACTTGTTCTTGATGGAATAGTCAGCTAATAAGAGCACAGAGAAAATCAAACTTTCTTCCCCCAGGTGTGTTGTAGAATCCTTATTGCATGGCTGAAGAAACTCCTCATTCAGAAGATCTTATTTCCCAAAGCATCATGGGCCAATTAAGTGCCCTTCCTGACAAGCACATGATCATAAAAGACTTATAATGCTCAACTGGGTTGCTCATCAAAAAAGAGTGAACATATAAAGTTCCACAAAAGTGGTAGGCACCCCAGCTGAAAATAAGGTTAACTCTGAAAAAATAAGTTCAAATACAAATTGGGGAAAATAAAAAATGAAATATTGGAGGAAGAGGGGATATCGCAGCAGACCATGAATCTAATTAGCAATGGCCTAAGGGACAGGTTGAAGGCTGGAACCTAATGATCAGTGGTTTGATCCCATCTCTAGGGATCAAGTCACGGCTGAATTGTTGTGAAGCAAGGCTCCAATAGGGGGTAGCAAACTGTTTAGACTATTCTATGTGAACCCCAGATAAGTTAAATGCTGACAAAGAATTTCCTTCAGGGATCAATTAAGCAACAATTATTACTATTATAAATTACCACAGGCCAGAGATGCTGTACCACCTTGCTGATATTTGGTTGATGTAAATTAAAAAAATAATAATAAATAGCACACAAAAGCCAGGATGCAAATTCTGGTATATAATGTTGAGGACAAAATAAATCATAGTGTCGATTTTGATAATTTACTTAATCCCCTTAGGACAACATTTATGTTTTAGATAAGGAATCCATCAGTATATTACAGGGCCTACTCATAGTTGGCCACACCTTAGATTAAATATTAACATTTACATTAGATATTGAAAATATAGTTATAGTCTGAAGACCATAACCTAATTACATTTATTATACTTCATAATCACTTACCGATGCATGTTTTAGCTTCTAGCATACATTAACATAATTTGAATTTAAGACTTGTAAGACTTGTAAATGCAAAAATATGTTCAAAACTATTTTTTGTTGAAAAATTAATATTTGTAAATGTATTTTTTTCTGCTCACGAATTAATGATTTATAATTAATGAATGAATAATAGGGTTTCTAAGACCTTTTCAGACTAGTGTATATATCTATATTTTAGATGCTGTTTATGCAGCTTGGATATAAAGTTTATTTTCCTGCACTCAGTATAAATTCAAGCTTGTGTAGAAAAGTTTCTACCAGGGTGCATGACTGGCTGAAGTCTATTTTTCCCTTTGATCACATATAGCAGGTGAATTTCTTGTCTGCATGTCAGATCTCTTGTGTGGTTATTTTGAACAATATAAGTGGACTTTATTTTGTGCTAGATATACATTCATTCCTACAGTCTAATTCTTTATTTATTTATGAGTGCATCATTATCCAAACTCACCTATAACATTACAAATAAAGTTGTCCTAGAATAAGAATTCATAAATAGTCTGCTATTAGAGAAGAGATGCATGAAGTGCCCACAAATTTAATGAGTATCCTTAATCTGTTTGCCCGTAAATAATAAATTTTGTAAGTAGTAATTACTATGTTTTTTTTTCATGTACTTACCCTAAATCCTTAGTGTATATTTCTGAAAATGTGTAGATTTATAAATATTACCATTACTTAATAGAAATGAATAGTAATATATAAATAAGATTCCAGTTTCCATACTCCTATACATCTCTTATGGCATTTGTTCAGCATCATCTCTCTTCCAAACCTGAACAGTTCAATTGCAATAT
>JAOUQV010312418.1:0-13310 GCA_028565295.1 Aspidoras spilotus
TGGACAAGCCTGGTGGCCAATCTTCATTAATTGCACATTGCACCAGTAAGAGCAGAGTGTGAAGGCTCAATTAGCAGGATAATTGATAACTGGTGGTGGATTTTGCAAAGAGGATGGAAATGGCTGTGGTAAACATATAAACATATAAATAAACAGATGCAATGTAGGACAAAGAGTGAGGTAGCAAAAAGTTGTACGAGAGGTTAGACAGTAAGGAAGAAGAGAAGGATTTGTATCACTTGCAAGCCAGAGAGATAAAAGGATGTGCAACATGTCAGGGTGATCAAGGATAGAAATATAGTGACAGGTGAGGAGTATTTAGAGAAGCTGATGAATGAAGAATATGACAGGGAAAGAAGAAGGGAATGCATATACATTGTATATATATACATTGGAACAGGAGGTAGCAAAGATTAGCAAGGTTGAAGTCAGGAAAGCTTTGAAAAGGACGAAGAAGGGAAAAGCAGTCAGGCCTGATGACATACCGGTTGAGGCATGGAAATTTATACTAGAGATGTGAGTGGCTAGATTATTCATTAGATTGATGCCTTAGGAATGGCGGGAATGTGTACCGATTTATAAGAACAAGGGTGATGTACAGAGTTGTAGCAATTAAAGAGGCATAAATTTAATAAGCCACACAATAAAGATTTGGGAGAAAGTTGTGGAAGCTAGACTTAGATAAACCGTGACTGTTTGTGAGCAGCAGTATGGTTTCAGGCCAAGAAAGAGCACCACAGATGTAATTTTTGCTTTGAGAATGCTGATAGAGATTTGCAGTTGCCAGGCAGGTGGCAAAGAAGAAGACCCAAGAAGAGATATATGGATGTGGTCAATGTAGACATGCAGGCAGTTGTAGACATGCAGTAGAAAGTAGAATATGCAGAGAAAAGATAAAGTAGATAGATAAATAGACAGACAGACAGACAGACAGACTGACAGACAGACAGATAGATAGAAACAATGTAAACCCCTTTCTGTTGCTATGTTGCTACCTGTGGAGAGTAAATAATGGGCGTAATACACACACTCTCAAATATATAATAGAAGTGTGATAATATAGATAATATATAATAAAAGTGTGTGTGTTCGTAATACACACTAAACAATCATTGATTAGGAACACCTGACTAACAAATTAGTAATCCACCTTTCGGATTATCTAGAGCACATAGCCATCAAGAAGCCATCAAGACTCCACAAGGTGGCAAACAACCCAAGTTGACCCACATGTCTAGTTTAGCAGTTCCAGCAGTTGCTGCTATACTATATTGCTAAAATGTATTCGTTTAGCTCCTCTTGTCACACCTGTGATATCATGGTACAGGAACATACCAACATCATAAACAAGAGCCGATTGTGACATAACCAACTGGTAATCAGTGTCCATCGGCTAGGGGATTGTTCATTGTAAAGCAGAGATGTGTTATGTGTGTATAGATATTGTGTGTGTAGGTTATTATCCTCACGGTGCTGGGGTCTGGACGGTGATGTGTGCTCGATGTGCTCCAACGAGTCCATGCTCCCGTCATCCAGGATGTAGTCAAAACTCAAGATGAACATCATGACCACACCCTCTTCGTTCTTCACCGGGATGATGTGGGTGTTGCACAGGAAGTCAGAACCTGGACAGGAAAAAATGTTTGTTTCATCCACGTCTTTCATCATTAACCTTTTTACAAACCGCAGTAGAATATTCGTGTAGTGCATAATAAAATATCTCATGTAAGCACATCACGGGTCACGTTTCTACCACATCTGTGACACGTCTTCATGTCTGGTGTGAATAAAATGTACAACTTTACTGTATATACTGAAACTTTTCCGAAACACTTGAGTGCTTGTGTGTATATGTGTGTATGCGTCTGTACGTGTGTATGTGTGTAGTTTGACGTGTCTATATATTTGTTTATGTGTGTGTCTGTGCGTGTGCATGTGTTCGTGTGTAATTGGACATTTGTTTGTGTGTGTCTGTGCGCATGCATATGTGTGTGTCTATATTTTGTGCTTATTGTTGTAAAAGTGTAAAACTGTGTTGTAAAAGTGTCCTTGGGTACCTGGAAAAGCGCTATATAAATTTTATCTATATATTTGTTTGTGTGTGTAGTTGGACTATCTATATGTTTGTCTGTGTGTAGTTGGACGTGTCTATATGTTGTCTGTGCATAGTTGGACATGACTATATGTTTGTCTGTGCGTGTGCATGTGCAGTTAGACGTGTCTGTATATACATTTGTGTATAGTTGGACGTGTCTGTATATACGTTTGTGTGTAGTTGGACGTGTCTATATATTTGTGTGTAGTTGGACGTGTCTATATATAAAGTATATGTTTGTGTGAAGTTGGACGGGTCTATATATTTGTTTGTGTGTGTAGTTTTATCTATATATTTGCATGTGTGTGTAGTTAGACGTGTCTATATGTTTGTCTGTGTGTAGTTGGACGCGTCTATATGTTTGTCTGTGTGTAGTTGGACATGCCTATATGTTTGTGTCTGTGCATGTCTAGTTGGATGTGTTTATATATTTGTTTGTGTGTGTAGTTAGATGTGTATATATAATTGTTTGTGTGTAGTTGGACATGTCTATATATTTGTTTGTGTGTAGTTGGATATGTCTATATGCTTGCGCGTGTGCGTGTGTGTGTGTGTGTGCAGTTATACGTGTCTATATGTTTGTTTGTGTGTGTGGTTGGACGTGTCTATATATTTGTTTGTGTGTAGTTGGAAGTGTCTATATATTTGTTTGTGTGTGTAGTTGGACGTGTCTATATATTTGTTTGTGTGTAGTTGGACGTGTCTATATATTTGTTTGTGTGTGTAGTTGGAAGTGTCTATATATTTGTTTGTGTGTAGTTGGACGTGTCTATATATTTGTTTGTGTGTGTAGTTAGATGTGTCTATATACTTGTTTGTGTGTAGTTGGACGTGTCTATATATTTGTTTGTGTGCGTAGTTGGACGTGTCTATATATTTGTTTGTGTGTGTAGTTGGACGTGTCTATATATTTGTTTGTGTGTGTAGCTAGATGTGTCTATACATTTGTTTGTGTGTAGTTGGACGATTCTATATATTTGTTTGTGTGTAGTTGGACGTGTCTATATGCTTGTGTCTGTGCGTGTGAAAGTGTGTGTGTGTGCAGTTATACGTGTCTATATGTTTGTTTGTGTGTAGAGTTGGACGTGTCTATATATTTGTTTGTGTGTAGTTGGACATGTCTATATGTTTGTTTGTGTGTGTCTGTGTATGTGTGTATACAATCGTGTGTAAAAACATAGCGTGTGTTTAAATGTGTGTATTAATAGACGGTAGTGTGTATGTGTGTAAGAGAGAGTGTATGTGTGCGTGCCCATGATAAAAATAGATCAGTTTGACAGTGAAGCTGACGATGCATTGGACAAGCGAGGACAGCCTGTACTAAATTTAAACTTGCACACACTCACGCACACACACACACACACACACACACACACACTTTTACTCTCCTGCATGTATGAATTATTATTTGTTGAAAAGTTTATTATATTTGTGGAATCTTTTACCCATTGTTTACTCAGGTGAAGAATGCACACACACCCACACACACATAGACACACTCCCACACACAAACGTGCACACACAACAGCTGTTCATTTCCAGTTCCACACATTTCGGCCCGATCACATCATAATGACTCTCTCAGATAGCACACAGGGTGAAGGTGGTGATGAATGACTCGTCACACACCATCACACACACACGACATTAACCTTACTATATAATTTCACTATAAAGTGACGATGAAGATGAAACGTGTTGAAGATGAAACGTGATGTAGATGAAACGTGATGAAGATGAAATGTGACTTGCAAGAGCCACACACAAAATACACACACAACACATTTTCATCAAGGGCTTGAGTTACCCTTTAGTTGCCATGGTTACTGTTATCATTTAGAGTGAGAGAAGAGTCACAATCACACACACACACACAGAATCACACAAATACACACAAAACATGTATACACACCCATTTAGGTGCCCACAGACCCATACAACACACATTCGCTGTCTGAAGCTCATCATATGCATTTTAATATACACACACACACACACAGACTCAGTTCACACACACACATACACAAACACATAAGGGGATAAAGAGATAGATAGATAGATAGATAGATAGATAGATAGATAGATATGAGATGTAGAGTGTGAGAGAGAGATAGAGGGAGAGAGAGAGAGAAAGAGAGAGAGAGAGAGAGAGAGAGAGGGAGATTAATGCTGGTCCTGAACAAGACATAAATCACATTGGGATGTGCAGTTAAAGTAAAATAATCACTCATATTACAGAATCCGTGCTTCATCACAGCACCATGTTGTTGATTATTTTCCGCTAACTGCCCCCCCCCAACCCCCAAGTCTTTCATTCCTCATTTATTATTGTTTAATAGATTAAAATGTCCTCAAGACTAACATATTTATATTTCCAAATTCCCAGAAATCCCAGCTAGTCTTAGTGGTTGCGTGTCTTAGTCTTAGTGTTTTAGATCAATTATTGCAACGATCTGCTGCGTGTACGTATGTGTGTGCGTGTGGAGCTCAATATTTATATCTGCACGCTAATCCCAGCCTCATCTCTCCCCCGAGATAATAGATGTAGTGAGAGGGGTAGATATGTGCAGAATCAGGACCTGTACTACATCACTGTCAGCGTTTCTGCACAACAGCATCATCAGCGTCCATCCTGCAGCAAACTAAATCTAAAACCATCCACAGAGAGAGAGACAGAGACAGAAAGAGAAAGAGTAAGAGAGAAAGAGATGACATTCGGAAGAAAGGAAAATACCAGGAACAGGAAGTGTTTTATTTTTGGCTGCACTGTTGGGTGTGTGTCGGGTGTGTGTTCTCTCTCAGCAGGTACCTCGGTGTATGATTTCCCTTAGGTTTAGGGTTTAGGAATATTTTAGCCCTCAAGGTCATGGAAATGCGTATAGAATATAAAATATTTGTACAGTAAATTTTATTTTGTGTGTGTGTGTGTGTGTGTGTGTGAATACTGTGCAAGTAGCTGTGCGAGAACCTTAAAAGCTTAACTCCATGGGGCTAAATAATTCTTTAAAATCCTTAAATTTCATGCTGTGCCGGTTCTGGTATTCGTACATTAAATAGTCTGCTGATTGTGGTATTACAGCAAAAAACACACACATTGCTGTAACAGTTCATATGTAAGGGTGGAAAGTCAGGGGACTGGGGACCGTGTTTATCATTTCCACCATCCAATACGATAATTAGGGTGCAGTTACTCATGGATCGCAAAAAGGGCAGCAAATGTCACGTGTGTGATCGCATCGAAATACTCAGAGACAAAAAAATGACGACCCTGGAGAAAAAAGTGGCGTAGAGCATCGGAATCTGATATATGTGGGGACCCACCTAAATGTCCTCACTTCCTACAAATATCCTCATTTTGATCACTGAAAACCTGAAGTGGTCCTCAAAAAGGTTGTATAGTACACACACACACACACTCACATGTTCTTGTAGGAAGTGAGTAAAAATCTTCCATTCTATTTCCACAAACCAATAAGATCAGTCGGGCACAAAATATACATAAAGCCCCAATAAGGGCAGCACATATCGAGTGTGAGATTGTATCATTCATTCATTTTCTATACCCTCTTAATCCTAGTTTTTAGGAACACAGGGAAGCCGTTGCCCACCCGTCATAGCCACTGCCAATCCATCATAGCGTGCAAACACAATCACACACTATCGGGCAACTTAAAGACACCAATTAACTTATCATTAACTTAACTTATCTTTGGAATGCAGGAGAAAACCGGAGTACATAGAGAATACTTATATGAACATGGGGAGCTCATAAATTTCCCAAGTCGCACCACTCCGGACTCGAACCGGGATCTTTATATCTGCAGCAACCTGCAGCTCTATCCACTGCACCACCAATGATGTATAGAACTCACAGAGCATCAGGATGTTGTTCGATTTTTTTTGTTTTTTGAGTTTATGTCCTGGACTTTTGGACTTTTTGGTGTTTTTGGTCATGTCTTAGTCTATGCGCAGCGGTTTCTGTTTATGTGCTTAGGGCACTCTTGTTTATTGGTTTCCTGTCTTGCACACATCCCCTTGATTAGTCTGCTCAGTTGTGTGCAATGCCTTAATGATGTTAAAAGTAAAAAGTTAATAATAGACTAGATGTTTAAAAGTGGAATGTGTGTTTGAAATATATCAGTGTTTACCGTGGTTACATGCACTCTAGTTATTTATGTAAGTGTCCAAGTTTTGCCTTTTGTGTCTTGTGGTCCTCATGCTTAGTAGTCTTGGTCCATGTTATCCGCTAACATTAGTTCCTGTTTAGCTAACCCCTCCCATGCATTGCATGTCATCTGAAGATTACGTTGTCATGTGACGCGGGTCTAACCCACCGTTCAGATGGCATAGGATGCACGGATTTCTCCATATTATGGTTGGCACGGTGGCACAAACTACTACCTACACGACCACACGTGCTTTCTCAACTTGGCGCATCCCAAAGCTCCATAACCCGCACTCTGTTGCCAGACTTTAGTGTCCGAGAGTGATTTGGTTTGGGGCGGGACACGGGGTGTGCGTTACATATGTGAAATCTTTAAAAAATAAAAGAAAAATGTCCTCACTTGCAAGGCTAAAAAGCTGAAATGGTCATAATCACTATCACATCATTATTTTATTTCTTGACATGAACCAGGATAAAATGACATATTTAACATATTTAACCAATCAAACACCGTTATGCATCAGTGACCACACCCACTCGCCTATGCATAGTATTATCCCTATCATGTCTCTACGTGTCCTTTCTCTTCTTTTCTGTTCTTCAGGTGAACAAAACCTGGCTTCCACCTGCAGGAGATTCCCCCAAACACACACATACACACACACTCACAAACAAATGCTCATGCACACACACACACACACACAAGGAGGCTACACAGACACTAACACAGAATCCATAATAAGACAATACGAGCTCTCCTTTTACACAGACTCACTTTCACCATCTCTCTAATTAACTTATAGTGTTATAGAAGACGCAGGTCTGGTCATCAGGTATCAAGGTCAAGATGGGGTCATCGGCAGGTCAGCAGTATCACTGTATACAATATACACTATAAGCTATATTGGAATATATGTGTATATACTATACTATATATATAAAACCTTCTGAGGACAATGTATTAGGACATTAGGGCTGGGCGATATGAAATAAAATCAGTATCACAATTAATTACACAATTAACACAAATAATTAACTTTCTGTCCCGATTACATGATTATTTTTCTTTTTGGAGTCTGCATGTTCCCCTCATGTTCAAAAAGGTCCCAGATTCAACTCCAGGTGTATTAACCATCAACACACATATAGCTGAGGGTCACACAGCAGCCGCCCACAAGAGACTGGATCCGAGATCAAAGAGATAAACTAGCAATGTGAGCTGATTTAGTGGGCATGAGCCAACTGCCGTACAAAGAATATCTGCCAGCTTGTAAATTCTGTACTACTGTAATTACTCAAAAAATCCTGACTAATTGATCATTAACTGGGTGTTCCTAATATAGTGATAATTTAGATCATTTATTGTGAAATCTCTCTATCTGTCTTTCAGATTACACACATACACACACACACATTACAGATGTCAGACAGGCAGTAAGGCAGTAATAAGCACTCTGACTGAATATAGGTTCTGAATTTAAACTGAGATCAGACTGTGTGTGTGTGTGTGTTGGTGTGTGTGTGCGTGCATGTGTGTAGTTCAAGCCTGCACCTGATACACTGTTTTCCTTTCAGCAGAGTACTAGCATTATACTTTTTTCACTCATTTATTCAGTTATTTACACACGCAGTCACTCAATAAGCTTTTTATTTATTCATTTACTCATGTGGTCACTCGCTGTCCACTCACTCATTTACTCACTCAATAACTAATATATTCTCTGACTAATTTACTCATTTACCCATTCACTTGCTTAATTAGTCACTCATATGCTCTGTTATTCACTCATTCATTTAAGCACTCGCATATTCCCTCACTTATATTTACTCTCATATTTACTCAAGGGATGTATAATGTACTACTGTGTAAACCCATTTTCAGACAGAATCATTACCAAAGAACCCTTTAATAAAGCACAGGTGGGAAGACAGGTGGGTGGACAAGTGAGTTAGGAGGACCAGATGGACAGTAAATCCCTTCGACTGTGATGGATGGTGGTCATCCCCAGAGACACCAACATCATAATGAAGTCTTAGTGTCACATCACAATACTGAAACCTGTGTCATGTAATATGACTCTGAATGAGGAATAGAGAAGTAGAAAGAGAAAGAGAAAAAGATAGCGTGAGAGACAGAGAGATAGAGAGAAACAGATTAGTAAAGATACTGATTGAGAAATAGAAATAGAAAGAGAGAGAGAGAGAGAGAGAGAAAGAGAGTAAGGAAACAGGATGAGAGAGAAGTAAAGAAAGACTGAGCGAGATAGCGAGGGGTTTCGGAAGAGTGAAAGAGGGACAGAAAGAAAGGTGGAAGAAAAATAGAAACATCAAGAGAGTAAAATAAGGATAGAGAGAATGAAAGTGGTATATCTAGAGTGAAAGCGGGATAGAGAGAAAGTGGGTACAGAAACAGAGATGGAGGAAGAGAGAAAGAGAGAGAAAGAGAAAGAAAGAGAGAGAAAGAGAGAGAGAAAGAGAGAGAAAGAGAGAGAGAGTGAAAGAGGTCTAGAGAGGGTTGATAAAGAGTGATGGAGAGACAAAGGGACAGTAAGACAGAGAGAGAGATAGTGAGAGGGAAATAGAGAGTGAGAAAGGAGAGAGTAAAAGAGGGATAGAAACTGCGCTATGGAGCTTCTTTCAACTTTACACCTGCCAAGAGCAGCACACAAGCTATAAATACATTCCTTTCTGAGTCACCGGTTAACACACACACACACACACACACTGAGGACACCGTGGTCTCCTTGGGGAGGAGGAGGTAAGTCTGCCTACAGGACCAGTAACAGAGGACTTCTTACTTGATTACATTATGTTCTCATCTCAGACATTCTCTAAACTCAACACCGCAGATTAGCTATTACCTTTCACCCTCTACTGCTTTTTATATTAATAACAGAAATTACCCTACAAACACCTCTCAGGTGGCAATTGATCACTATGCCCCAAATACACCCACCAGCCACTTTAATATATATATCTTGGTAATAAAGGTTTGGACCCACTTCTACATGGCATACTTTCAGCAGAGATGGAAGTGTGCAGTCATTGCTTGTAGCGAGTGGTTATCTGAGTTACTCTTGCCTTTCCATCATCTTGATCACCAGTGTGCCCATTCACCTCTGACCTCTCATATCAACAAAGCATATTCGTCCACACATCTGCCGCTCACTGGATATTTTTTAATTTTTCACACCATTCTCTATTAACCATAGCGATGGTTGTGTGTGATAATCCCAGTAGATCAACAGAATTAGCAGTTTATAGAACAGGCCTGTCTAGTTACCAACAACCATGCCACATTCAATGTGGGTTAAATGACCAATGTGACTTAAGTGACTTAAATGACCTTTCTTCACCATTCTTGACCGTTTCTACATGCCCAAATCCGGCACTATGATTGGGTGATTAGTTATTTCTGTTGACGTGATATTGAACTGGTGTACCTAATAAAGTGGCCTTTTGAGTGTAGTTATAAGTCACAGTCCACACTCATATAAGATATAACACTATACAGCAGAAAGCAACATTTACCAGCTTTGTGTGTAGAGGCAGTGAGTTTGCAGGACAGATACAGTAGTTGGATCCTGGAGTTGTGTTAAAATTTCGTTCCTATACCACGGCATCAGTGGTGTACCAAGTGTGGAGAAACCATCAACAAACATGTCACGACATGGCGGTGATTATATTACATTAGAGCATTGATTTTGAGCTCTCTTTCACTTCTCACACTTTTTGCATATGCACGTGGGGCGGAACAGTATTGGGCAGCACAGTGGTACAGCAGCTAGTGCTATTGCCTCACGGCAGAGGGGGTTCAGTTTTAATAAAGTAAGTAGCAATTATAGGTAAAGTGGCATTGAGTAAGGCACCTAACCTATTCCCCAGGCTGCCCTCTCCTCGGAAAGTGTCCAATACAGAGAAAGAATTTCCCTATGGCTATTAATAAAGAATCAAATCCTTATCCTAATGTGGATACAGGATATTTCCTGACATAGCCCAATACCTTGAGCCCTTTAGGTCCCTAGCAGGACAATAAGGTCCCTCGAAGAGCACTAAGTATAACGCGGTCAATATGCAAGCAACAACTATGGAAATCAACATGCATATCATATAGTCATGCACTGTGGCATTACTCATGGATTCTCTTGGAACGGAACTTCCTAGTTAAAAGATTGTGTGTGTATGTGTGTGTGTGTGTGTGTGAGAGAGGAAGAGTAAAAGAGAGAGATATAAAGAGAGAGAGAACAGTTTATTGCAGCTGTGGCATAAGTGAGAAATCTCTCCCTGACATTCTACAGTCTACAGTAGATATAAAATCGTGTCATCTGCCAACATCCCTGTGAGGGTTGGTTTCACGCATGTGCTCCGTTTTAAAGGGATAAGATCACTGAGCATCCCAATCTCCTGATAGCAGTTGCAACTACTTGCAGCATGCACTCTATTAACTGAGCTATCCAGACTGCAGAGTAGAAAACAAAACAAAAATTAACGAATGATAACGGAACTTGCGAATCCCTGTGCATGATCAAACACGCATTAGCATAAGCCCCGTTCTTATCAAAATCTTACATTTTAATACAGTTCCAGCTTTACTTCTGACTGTAGCACGGAGTAGCCGGGTCTACTGGGAATGTCCTAAGGATTTGCATACTCTCACTACTTCACAGACATTCGCAGACTCTTTTTATGGAATGTTTAGCGTGTTATAAACCCAAATGATGATGGTATTCCCTTCCGAGTCTGTTTCTCTGAAGCTCTGAAGGTATCTCCCTCTGTACCTTGCCACTGTCGCAGTACTAGTTGTTTATTATTGATAAAAGGTCATCTTGATGATTATCTCCTGTATGTTCCATTGTAAAAAGAGCTATATCAATCAAATTGAACTGAACTGAATTGTTACAAAGTGCTGACTAATAAAAAAAAATCAATAAATAAACGAATTTAAAAAATAATAATAAATACAGAATTAGCTGAAATAAACCGTGTGCATGCTGCTAAAGAGAAACCGAGATCACTAAGCATGAATTATTAAGTTAGACATGGGCATGTGTTAGGATAAGACCTTGTAAGTTGCACCACACATACACACACACACACACACATATGCACACAGCCATATACACACTGCCACTCTTCTAGAGTACTAAATTACACTCATCAGTTCTCACACCTGCTAAGCACTTTATAAAAAGCTGTTGTTCTGACCCCGGTCATAATGTCCACACGCTTCTCTCTCCCTCTCTCTGTGTGTTAACTGCGGTGTCTCGGCTGTATGTGCTAGCTTTTAATCACATGTTAGGACATGATGTGTGTTATGAATGAATGAATAAATGAATGAACCATGAAGTCATGCAGGCTGCAGGGATAGTCATTCACATTGGTTATAGTATCTGGGATTTCCCGTCTTCCTACTTCATTTTTTAGACGCAAAAAAGAGATCGGGGTCTTTTATAGAGACGAGGACTGTGGGGACCTAAAAAATGAATACCTTTAGATAATGACACTAGTTAGAACTGCATTCTAAGATTTAAAAAACATGTTAGTAAAAGATTAAGGTATAGAAGGTAAACTGGTCCGGAGTGGCATGTGAGGTACTCCCTTGTGCCATCATGAACAGCACAAAACAAATTACTAATTGTCCACTGCTCTGTACTATAAATGTATTATCTACAAATGTATTATCTAAGTTCATAACAATAATAATACTAATACGTAAAATTTATATAGCTTATAATACAAGGTTGCTTAACACTTAAAGCATCAGCAGCACCGAAAGTAGAGAGAGGGCTCACAGCAACAACAGCAATAAGGGCAGTGTCGACCAGCAACCCGTGCAACATCCTCCGATATCAGGGAGCACCAGGTTGTAAGCAGTCCACATGCAGAGTGTTAGTAGTCCACAAGCCATGCCGTGACTAGCCAAAAATTAGTGCCACACTCTGCGACAAATATAACTGGAAGCTGGAAATGTAGCACTGGTCGACCCAATATCACCAACCATGGGCTGCAAAAAGGCAAAAATGTAATACTATGCACTAAAATTAGTATTATGCATTTAATACTAGTTTTAGTTTCCAGCAACTCTGCGCACGGGAGCAGGAACAACCCTAGACAGGGCGCCAATCCATCATAGGGCATACACACACACACACACACACACACATTCACGCACTAATGGCCAATTTAGAGACACCAATTAACCCATCATGCATGTCTTTGGTATAGTTGTGTGAAGTATAGCTGTAAAAATGTCAAATTCGATAATAAAACTCAGATATTACTCAAAACTGGATATTTTCTTAAAACAGGAAGAAATAAATAATAAGAGAATTATGAGTTAAATAAAAAAAGTTTGCTTGGTTATTTTCAATCGAATAAACTTAATTTTAATTAGTTGCGTCAGAGATGCACACACTTTTTCAGCATGCAAGCTACTTATGAAATGGTCAAGTTAAAATGATCTACCTACTATAAAAATGCAAAACATATATTCATATATAAACATAATGACTATTCTGTATTTGTACAATATACAAGTATATGTTTATATATCTTACATAACTGCATGAACCCGTATTGTGCAATACAAATTCAAATACAATTTTCATAACACAAATATTTCTTTTTTAACTCACTCACACACACACACACACACACGCACACATTCACATATAGATAAATATGTTCATATGTACACATATTGGTTCTTTATATTTCTATATATATATATATTTATATATAATTATTTATAGCTTTCATCTTTATTGATAGCTTTGATGTGGGCAGACTGTTGAAAAAGCATTTGACTGCAAGTTACACTAAGTATTACTGTGTATGTGACGAATAAAAATTTGAATTTGAACTGCATGAACCCATATTGTGCAATACAACTCTGTACATACAGGGGTAGGACAATGAAACTGAAACACCTGGTTTTAGACCACAATATTTTATTAGTATGGTGTAGGGCCTACTTGGGAATGACACATACAAGTCTTGCACAGTGGTCAGAGGGATTTTAAGCCATTCTTCTTGCAGGATAGTGGCCAG
>JAOUQV010312484.1:0-13303 GCA_028565295.1 Aspidoras spilotus
AGGTTCTGTCTTAGGCCCGTTACTATTTTCTATATATATGCTACCTCTGGGTAATATTATTTGCATGCATAATATCAACGTTCACTGTTATGCTGATGATACACAGATATATGTGTCAGACAATCCTGAGGAGAGACACCAATTTACTCGAGTTGAGGAATGTGTAAAGGACATTAGACAGTAGATGTTAAACAATTTTCTTTTATTTAATTCTAATAAAAACCAAAGTATTGGTATTTGGACCACAGGCAGCTAGAATTAAAGTTTCTGATATTTTATTATCTCTGCATTACACCATTTCCAGCTGTAAAAGACCTTGTAATTATTAATTCTAGACTTTCATTTAAATCTCATGTTGATAATACCACCAGGTTAGAATTTTTTCATCTTCAAAACATTGCTAAAATCAGAAATATACTGGAACTGAATGATGCAGAAAAACCTGTCCATGCTTTTGTTACCTCTAGGTTGAATTATTGTAATGCCCTGTTGTCTGGTTGTTCCCGTACATAAACAAACTGCAATTAGTCCAGAATGCAGCAGCCAGAATCTTTACTATATCCTAAAGGAACTACACTGCACTGGTTTCCGGTCAAATTTTTTATTGACTATAATATACTTTTGCTCTTTTATAAAACTTGTATATTATACACATAAGGTACACACAGACTGACAACTTTTCAGTTGGCCAGAATTTCTAAAAATCCTTTTTTTGTATTGGGTTTAATGTAATATTTAAATTTTCTGACATACTTATTTTAGGTTTTTTATTAGTTTTCAGTTATAGAATTATGCATTATAAGTTATGTATATGTTATATTTTATTGTATTATGATTATTGTTATATTAATGTTATATATTATTGTTAGTTATAGAATTATGTATTAGATGTATACAGATTGTATCGTAACACCAAAATGAGGATGGGTTCCCTTATGAGTCTGGTCTCAATGTTTCTTAATTTCTCAGGGAGCATTTCCTTGCCAACGTTACTCATTGGGATAAAACGTTTCTTTAAAGATGCTTTGGGACAATGTCCACTGTTAAAAGCACTTTATAAATAAAATTTAATTGAACTGAATATATGATTTGATACGTTCATGTTTGTTTTTAATATAAATAAAATTCCAGTTTGGAATGCGAACAGACCTAGGCAGTTCATGTTTACAATACCTGATCTACACGCTTGTCTTTTGACAATAAATATATACAAGAGCAACTTCTTTAATAAAGCATTTTGCATTTAAACCATTTATATAAATTTTAAAATTAAACTAATTTTTTTGCTGTCTTTATAGTTTCAAATAGGTACATTCAAATAGTGAGGACTGAACAATAACAGTGTGTGAGTGTGTTTTTATCTATAAATCATCTCAATGTGTGTGTTTTCAGTATGGTTTCATGAACTATTCATCAATAATTCAATAAGTTATTGATCAAATGATGATCTTGTTTGAGGGATAGAATGTTAATCCACACTGAGAGATACTGAATGCGTAGAGCATATAACATTTAGTTTCTTATTCTTCTTCTTCCGATTATCTTTGTCGTAGATTACAACCTCCACCACTCTTTACCATAACAGCTGGAGCACTTTATCTTCTCCAAGTCATTTATTTTAGAAATGAAACTCAGGAGGGCATGACGATGCCGAACTACTGGGGAGTGGGTGGGAGTGTTATTTACATAGGCATATATAAGTCAGATGTAGATCTGTTCACTGTACAGCAGATTTAACAGCTCTGGCTAGACAGAATGATTTTGAGCATGAAGAGGTATTGGGAGTTCAGAAGTTTGTGTGTGTGTGAGGGTTTTAGTAACAGCTTCACTTGTGATCTGTTCGTATGCGATGGTATTACCAGTGTACCAAGTGTGGAGGAACCAACCAGTTGACACGTTTGTTCAGAGAGGGGATATTTGACATGAACTGCTGGAGCTGCTGCAGAACAAAACAACTGGGGAAAAACGATTGGACCAGCGTGTTATTAGCCAGTTATTCCTAATGCAATGACCATTCTGTTTTCTAACTAATATGCCAGGTTTGTCTTGAGATAAGACTTACAACCAGTTTTGAGGACGGAGTGACAACAAGGTGACAAGGTAATGATGAGGTGCTAATGTAATATGATTTAAAAAAGACCCTGCTGTACCTAATTCAGCCACATGGCAGTAGCATGTAGTTTACCCAACTTCTCTGTAGCCAAATTCCTATTTTGGTTTAAATAGTCATATGATCATTACTGCCACTACTCACATTTCATCATTTTTCATGAAGATATTATTATTATTATTATAAAAAAGTCCGTTTATTTGTTCCAATAAAGCATCAGATAAGACTAAGCATCAGATAAGTTTCCTTAAAGTGCATATCTGTTCCTGTCCTTCTGCTTGCTTTTAACTCAAAGACTAAGCACCTCAGACGTTTAGAAATTTGTGCATCATGAGAAAAAAATTAAAGATCTCTAAATTTTCTCTGCAGATACAAGATAAGGACAAACTCACTTCCTAAATAAACAGCTCCTCTGTCCTGGTGATTTTTAGAATTAATATTCCAGTGAAAATTATAAAAAAGAACAAGTTTAAATGATCAAATTCTTCAACAAAATGTTCATATATTTTTATTTTTGACTGTGTTGACAGATCCACATCCACTAGTTTAGTTAATCTGGCACTCTACTCAATAATAAACCACCTTGTGTGCGTGTCAGTGCATCACTGTAATGTTTTGATTTCAATACTTCCTTTAAAGTGTTTTGTGGTGATGACGGAGAGTGTATAAATGTACTGAGAAGTACACTATTTATGAAATCATTGAGTGTGAACTGTTTCTGTATGATAGATGAGTGAATGTGTATCTTGTGAGAAATTATTTTAAAATCAGACCTGGCTTTGTCTATGCTTGCGGCAAGCTGGTGCAATGGGTAGCGCTTATTACCTTATAGCAAGTAGATCCTGGTTCTATCCCGATACGCATATTTCCACTTTCATCTTAGTGTTCAAAAATTAATGTCATCGATGTTCATTAGATAAGTAAGGACTAAGGAGACTTCTAAAACCTGATCCAGCAAAACTTCAAATTGTATTCGTCCACATACAGTTTACACAACAGATAAATAAGAAAATAATTACCTTTTATTCTTTTACCTCACACAGCGTGTGAATTGAAAAGTAGCTTAACAAAGCTGCCATTTTGATCATTCATTCATTTTAATCCTAGTTTTAGGGTCACAGGGAAGCCGGTGCCCACCCGGCAACTCTGGGCTTGAAGGCAGGAACAACCCTGGACAGGGCACCAATCCATCATAGGGCATACAGACACACAATCATACACACATTCACACATTAACAGGCAATTTAGAGACACCAATTAGCCTATAATGCATATCTTTGGAATGCGGAGGAAACCAAAGCACCTGGAGAAAACCCGCATGAACACAGGGAGAACATGCAAACTCCACACAAAAATTTCCCAAGTTGTCCCACCACAGATTCACGGGATCTTCTTGCTGTGAGGCCATAGCACTATCCACTGCTCCAGCCTACCGCCCCATTTTGATCAAACGCTAGCAGTAAAAAAAAGTTTTGTGTAAACCATAGCATGATAAATACAGGAGCTGGACCCTCTGGTGCATTATAGCCATAGGTGTGAGTAATGTGAGTAACTAGAACTAACGATTTACGTTGTTTACTTTTTTAACGTAATTTTCAGCATCAGTGGATCATGACATGGACAAGGTTACATACACCAGTCACAATATAGCCAATTTAGCTATTCTAACCTTGAGGGTTAGGTTTAAGAGAATGTTCCAGACCAAGAGCAATTGTTTTGCTGCAACATAGTTCTAAAATTGAGTTGACTACAATGCTGACCACAGATAAGAAATATCAGCTGTCACACACCTGACACAGTGATCAGCAGCACAGGAGCACCCCAGGGTACAGTGCAGGCCCCTATTGACCCTGTACACTGAAAACTTCTGAATGTGACACAGCTCTAAGTTGTATTAGAAGTCTTAAGTGTACAGTGTGAAGAGGAGCCAGCATTGTACCCTGGGGTGCTCCCGTGATGCTGATCGCTGTGTCAGGTTTGATCAACCTAATGTACTGGGGCCTGTCAGTGAGGTAGCTGGATTTCCAGGAGACCATGAATGTACCAGGCACTATAATAATAATTAGAATTAGAGTGTGCAAGTGTGTGGATCAAAGCCCAGACGTAGGATAATCCCCTGAACTAATAAAGAAAGTCGAGTGCAGGACAATGGTGTAAGGATAATTACTGGAATTCACTCAATAAATTATATAAAGACGTCGGGACTGAAATCCTGCATTTATCCCATTACACATTATGACATCGCGCAAACACACACACACCAAGTCTGTGAGGAAATCTTTGTCTTTATAGCAATCACATACGAAGAAATAAACACAAATATGAACAAAATGCAATTATCTTTATAAAAACAGTAAATATATCATTACACACTTAATTCTAATATACAAAGCATCTCACTCTCTGTCTCTCTATGTGACTTAATCTATGAACAGATTATGGTATTATGGTAGATACTGGAGTTAGTATTATACTGCTACTGGGTGTGCTGGCCGGAGCAGATTTTATTATAAAATTTTAAAAAAATTAAAAGATTCTCATTTACATAAATGAAAAAAATCCCAAAAAATGATAATATACCTAACAACTCCTGACATAACCACCAACAGACAACTGTATCTAACCTGACAGCCAGCCTACTTTCACGTTTTATTTGCTTGCTCAATTCAATTCAATTTATAAAGCTTTTTTACCAATGGACATTGTCCCAAAGCAGCTTTTCAGAAACATTTTATCCTAGATGAGCAACGGTGGCAGGGAAAAACTCCCTAACGAAACAAGGAGAAATTATTCTCATTCGGGTGATACAATATAATCTGTATACATCTGATACATAATTATATAACTAACAATAATATATAACATTTAGCATAATAATAATGAAAGGGATGGTGATGTTGAGATATGGGCAGTCAGAGAAAATCCAGCAGGCACAGGGTCGCTGATATCTCCTGGTGCCTTCCCCATATTACAGTAGGTGTAGCTCATCCAAAAGAGTGGAGAAGAGAGAGGATAGAAATGAAAGAAGGGAAAAAGAGAGAAAGGTAAAGAGAACAAAGAGATGTGGATATTATCCACTATCTATTGGTAAATCCAAATACAATTTGTGCAGAGAGCAAAAAGAAACTTTGGCAGACTAGCGCTATAACAGCATAACTACAAGGTAGAACCAGAAGGTGAGTCATGAGGAAGCCCTGTGACATAATGCAGCCAGCCACGCCACTGTCAATAAAGCTGAGTGATCTCATGAAAGTCGATAGCCTACAACATCCAAACATCCCAGTTTACCAAAACATTCTATGACCATGACCCTTCCAGCTCTGAGCCCTGAACTATAGGGGACTATGAAGTATATGCTTGACTAAATAAATAGGTTTTCAGCCTAGACTGAGATTGTGTCTAAGTCCCGAACACTACCTGGAAGATGTGGGGCTCTTTAAAAGAACAGTAATCCCCCCTGCTGTAGCCCTAAAAATACAATATATCAGCAAATAACCTGCTCCTTATGATCGACGTGGGAGTGGTGGTTTATAAGAAACTACAAGTTCACTAAGGTACAGTGGCACATAGCTTTATAGTAAGTACTAAATTTGACCAGTATCATATGTGTAATATGTTCGGGTTCTAGTAAGGCTGCTGAGTTCCGGACTAACTGCAGTTTGTTTGTGCACCTACCGGAGCAACCAGCCATCAGAGCATTACAGTAATCCAACTTAGAAATAACAAAAGCATGGACAAATTCAGAGTCAGCATATTATTGTTACAGCTGTACATGGTGTAATTAAAAGACCATCCAGAGATAATAAAATACCAGAAACTTTACTTCTAGCCTGTGGTCCTAATACCAGTACTTTGTATTTATCATAATTAAGTTAAATAAAACTGTTTAAGATCTACTTTTTAATGTTCTTCACACATACCTCAACTAGAGTAAATTGGTGTCTCTCCTCAGGATTGGCTGACACATATAACTGTGTATCATCAGCATAACAGTGAAAGCTGATATCATGCTTGCAAAGAATATTACCCAAAGGTAGCATATATAGAGAAATAATAACGGGCCTTGAACAAAACCTTGTGGGACACCAAATTTTACCATACTCTGCATAGAATAGTGGGCATTTACATCTACAAAATGATTACAGTCAGTGAAATAAGACCTGAACCAGGACAGAGCTGTTCCTTTAATTCCAATGACATTTTCTAACCTATGAAGAAGAATAACATGATCAATAGTGTCAAAAGCTGCATTTAGGTCAAGCAATATAAGCATGGAAACATAAACCTGATCAGAGGCCAGTAGCAAATCATTTACAACATTAACAAGTACATTCTTTGTGCTATTAACAAAAATATTATTTTTATTTAGGTATGAACATATCTGCTGTGCTATAACATTTTCTAGGATCTTGAAGAGGAAGTGGAGGTTAGATATTGGTCTATACTTTGACAGCTGGCAGGGGTCAAGGTTAGGTTTTTTAATCATAGATTTGATAACTGCTAATTTAAAGTATGTGAGAACATACTTTATATATATATTTTGAGTAAATTTGTGGGTATGGGATGAGATTTTGTAGATTTTAATGATGAAACTATTAAAATTCTGTCTTTTGGAGAGAATTAAAGTAGGATAATCTCTGGTCTAAGGTAAATATACTGACATCTAGTTGACTTGGATTACTCGGGTTAAGATTTACGGTATTTATTTTGTGCCTTATGCTTTCAACTTTATCACTGAAATTCATAAAGTCATAAAGTCATCACAACTACAACCTGATGGTGGGAACGCTTCTGCAGTGGTCTTCTTCCTTAGTTTTGCTATGGTATTACAGTGAATATAAAAAGTCTACACACCCCTGTTCAAATGCTAGGTTTTTGTGATGTAAAAAATGACAGCAAGACAAATATTTTCACAACTTTGTCCACCTGTAATGTGACCTATAACACGTACAATGCAATTGAAAAACAAACTAAAACTTTCAGGGAGGTGAAGTAAAAATAAACAATTGAGATAATGTGGTTGCATAAGTACATACAGTAAGTTTTTAGAACTGGGGTGTGGCTGTGTTTAGATTAAAAAAATTACATTCATGTTAAATTGGAGTCAGTCACCAATTAAAGTGCCTCCGATCAACCCCAAATAAAGTTCAACTGTTCTAGTAGGCTTGTCCTGACATTTTTGGTCATCCAGCACAAGCCATGGTCCGCAAAGAGCTGCCAGAGTATCAGAGGGATCTCATTATTCAAAGATATCAGTCAAGTGAGGGCTACAAAAGAATTTTCGATTCATTAAATATACCATGGATCACTGTGAGGACTGTCATCATCAAGTGGGTAAAACATGACACAACAGTGACATTACCAAGTACTGGACATCCGTACAAAATTGATAATAAGACAAAAAGAAAAAACTGGTCAGGGAGGCTGCCAAGAGGCCGACAGCAACACTGAAGGGGCTGCAAGAATTTCTGGCATGTACTGGCTGTGCAGTACATGTGACAACAATCTCCCGTCTTCTTCATATGTTTTTTATATGCATTATCTTTTAAAGAAAAACATTTAAGCCCAGCTTACTTTTGCAAAAAGACATCTGAAATCTCTGATGAAACCAAGAACTTTTTGGGACATAATTCCAAAAAGTATATTTGGCGCAAAAACAACACTGCTCATCACTAAAAGTACACCATACCCACAGTGAAGCATAGTGGTGGCAGCATCATGCTTTGGGCCTGTTTTTCTTCAGCTGGAACTGAGGCCTTAGTCAGGGTGGACGGAATTATGAACAGTTCCAAACACCAGTCAGTGTTGGCACAAAACCTTCGGCCTTCTATTAGAAAGCTGAAGATGAAGAGGAACTTTCAGCACGACAATGACCCAAAGCACACATATAAATCAACAAAAGAATGGCCTAGCCAGACCCGAATCCCATCTAACATCTGTGGAGTGATCTGAAGAGGGCTGTGCACAGTTCTGTAAAAGACAAAAGTGCTGCAACAAAGTATTAGTTTAAGGGTGTGCATATTTATGCAACCAGGTTAATGTAAGTTATTTATTTTATATTTTTTCTGATTTAAAGGTTTCAGTTTGTTTTTCAGTTGTATTGTACAGGTTATTAGGCACAAATTAAAGGTGGACAAAGTTGTAAAAATATTTGTCTTGCTGTAATGAAACGCAACTATTTTGGTTCATAGTAATTATAAATGATGTAGCATAATGAGCTAAAATAATATCAGACTGTGGAAGTGTAACTATATTTAATCCTAATGTTAATATTTAATCAAATGTGTGACCGCCCTTATGAGTGGGTCCTATTACATTCTGGTTTCCCCTAAAGCCAGAAATGAACGCCAATGCAGTTCTCAGTGTGTCTTCTTGGATGGTCGAATGGATGAAGTCTATATTTAAATCTCCTACAATTAGAGCTTTGTCTACAGATGTAACTAGGTTGGAGATAAAATCAGCAAACTCAAGTAGGAATTCCGAATATAACCCTGGGGGTCTGTAAATAATAAATAATGGGATAGAGTCTGTAGATTTGTTTTTCCGGTTTTGCAAGATATTTTTGTAAACCAAACCTCAAAAAAGCTTTTGCTAAGGTTTGTGTTGATGGCTATATATTATTATTATTATTTTATTGAATAATAAAAACTCATCCGGTTTTATCCATGTTTCAGTTAAACCAAGTACATGTAATCCCTGATCAGTAATAAGTTCATTTATAATAAACTATTAAAAATTTAAAGACCTAATATTTAATAGTCACATCTTCAGGTCAGTGGTGCAGGCTGTTTTATCACAATTGTCTCATTTAATATTTATTAAGTTAATAGAATAAAATCTTTGTATGTTTTCATATCTCTTTAAATGTATATATTTTGCTTTAGCCCAGGGTACAGACACTAACTTAATATAATGAAACCTAAGTGACAGTTAAAATAGACTGATTGTTTGCTCTCTGGCCTTGGCTCGAGATTGTCATGGCTTAACTAGCCCTTTTTAAGACTATATCCTATGCTGCAAGATATGAGAGCACCTTCCCGAATGGGATGGATACCATCTTGCCCTAACAGGCCAGTCCTACCCTCAATATTACTCCAATTATCTATGAAGCCTACATTTTTTTCTGTTCATCACTTCCAGAAGTTCAATGATCATAACCTAACATCACCACACTGCTTTGGGAGGTGTCCTCAGCAAATTACCTCAGAGGCCATTTCCTTTCGCTAATTTACACACCTCTATAATATTACTTTTGGTAACCTCTGACTGTCGAGGGCAGTCATCATTAGCTCCAACACTTCCCTCTTCATAGAATCTTCCCTCTTTAACGTTTCTCAGCGATGTCTCACTGAGAAGGGAAAACCTGTTGGACATGTAAATCAGAGAGGAGTAGTTCTCTCCTAGGAGAGCCTCAGCATTAGCGCTGGCTTCACGAGTATCCTGCCGGGTTGCCACCCATGTGCCCTGCTGTGCGGGCTCTAATGCCAAAGAGGCCTTAGACTTCTATCTCCCCCTAAGGCATCCAGACTTTCTAATGACTGGAGGAGCACCTCTAAAACTGATATCTTCTCCGTCAGAGTTTTAATTAAAGTGCAATTATTACAGATGATATTATCATTAATGACAGAGGAAGACTGACTAAACATCCTGACTAAACGTGTGCAACATGATAGTATGTTACCCTTATGTCAGATGATCTGCGATATCAGATGATATTAAACAGGTCCGGTGTGGATCGTGTCCGTGTGTTTTAAACACGAGGAATTGTCAGCTTCTTATTTAAACTCTTTCTGATGCCATGCTCTTTTTGCAAATCCTGTAAACATATAAAAAACTAAAAACCGTTTAGGCCTGAACTCTATAACATTGGTGAATGTGTGTTTTATAGTGTCTCAGTGCGGGTGTGATTGTAAATAATATAAAAAATTATGTAAGGACAAGTAAGAACCTTAGCTTTGAATATGGATTTCTCCTATCACCACACAATAATCACACTCACCTGTTTATTATTTTCCGTTTGCTCATTGGTTTCAGCTGTTTGTGTCTCATTTGTTTTCTCTTCACACATATGTAAAATACACCAGCTCTATTTTTGCACTTGTTTGCTGCTCCTCTGTCCTTGTCCATAAATACATATATAAATAATGCAGTAGTTTGATTTAAAATTTAAGAAACTAGATAGTCAATATATTTAACAGAGCATTTATTTTAGTTTAACTATGAACCTCGTGTGCATCTAAATCTCTACAGTGAGTGTACATATAACAACCCGAGACTAGAACTTTTTGAAGTATCAACACTTTATGGTTCTGTGTTTTCTGATTTTAATGGGCATGTTAGTGGAGAAAATAAAGGAGATGTGGTAAACACATATTGTTTTGCGTTCAACTGATCGGAAGACTCAAAATTAGTGGTCGCGATAAACCGGTGGCAGCGTTTAATCGCCTTAAGAGCCGTTGGTTAACTCTTTAATTCTCAGATTTTATATAGTAAAGGATTATAATATCCATTTAATCTCTTTTCGGATTGTTTCGCAAATAAGCATGCAAACCCGCGTTGACGGGTGCACAAAATGGCGCCCGGAGGGGGGACATTGGGTAAGGCTAATTTTTGTAGGGGAAGGTGAAATACTAAACCTCGCTGATATAGCACGTAATCTTCTACAGATGCAGATGTGCATTCGTTTATTGCACTTTCAAGCATGAGAGCTTTGAAATCTGTTTTAAAAACTAAAGCACTCTCTCAATCTTCACCAGAATTGCCCCCAGGATATTACGTTTTTGATTGTTTTGATGAAGATAAAAGATTTGTATATAAAGATAAATTATTTGGAGATAAAAATACGGGGCAATCGTAGGCTTGTGGCTAAGGAACCAGCCTTGCAACTGAAAGTTCCTTGGTTCAATTCCAAGTACCGACAAGTCATGGCTGAAACGCCCTTGTGTAAGGCACCTAACCCCCAGTTGCTCTCCGGGCACTGTGCTGGCGGCTCACTTCGCCGGGCATGTGTGCTCACTTCACCTGTGTGTGTGTATTTGTGTGTTTCACTTCACAGATGGGTTAAATGCAGATGACCAATTCCGCTGTGTGCTAAACATAGTGGCAAAATGTATCACTTTCACTTTCATATTGAAAGCTACATGAAAAGGTTTGGAGAAATCCTTCAACCTGTAAATAAACCAGTGGACCAGTTCGGACTGTGGTATGGAGATCAAAGATATAAAATGAGAATTTTTAAGAACCACAATGGTACAATTTCTTTTGCTGCACAGATACAAAGGTGCTTTATCTGTAATGATCTAAACCATCAGGCGCGGGAGTGCTCCTACCATAGGACCTACACCGACGAGGGAACCAACACTTACCGTGGAAGTTAGACCGGACCAAGACTCTCATACACCGGAGGAGACGACATCACAGCCAGAACCCAGAGGAGGAGGAACACAGGACAAATCAGGTGACGCTGATCCTTCTAGTACTGATGATAAATTAAAGTCTAAAATAACAAAAGGAAAAAGACGTAAATGTGTGTCACCGACAATTCCTTTGTCTAAAAATAAGACTACAGAATGATTGTTAATATTTTTCTCTTACCGATTATGACTTTGTGTTTTATATCACAAAATGTAAGAGGAATAAAATCTAAAAATAGAGAAATTAAATTACCGATACTAGACCAAAAGAAATTATATGTGCACAAGAACTAATACTAACGAATATTAATAAGGTTGAAAGTGTAAACAAATGTGGACCGCATGAGAAGCGTTAATATCAATTAGTGAAGGCCGCGTGGACAAAGTTGGGTTCTTTTTTAATGTTCCGTAGAAATTATTTTACACAGAGAACTTCTTCTGACCACGTCAGCAAAGTGAGACTTTTAAAAAAATTATGTGAACTATTGAATGTCGGGTTTAATGTTATTTTATGTGGGGATTTTAATACCATCTCTGACCCGAAAGATGAAATACAAAAATCTCTAGAGAGGGAAAACCTTTACAAAATATATGTGAAACATTGGAACTTAAAGATATATTGGTTTTACCAGATTAGATTCAAATGTTAAAACCAGAATTGACAGGATTTATGTCTCCAAAAATATAAAGGTTTTATTTTATAAAACTGAATATTTAATAGAGTATGGCCATCTAGCTGTAAATTAAAAAATGGTTTTAAATAATAACAAACAGTAAGGTTACTGGAAATGAATACTAAATGTTTAAATATAAGGAGGTGGTTAAAGAATTGTATAAAGAAATTAGGCAAATCAAAGATTTCAAATTGTTAACAAGAACTAATATTGAAATGTGGGAAGTGTAAAAAAAAACACGATTCTTAAAAGAAAAGTGTAGATTCTTAAGTCAACAAAAGATTGAACACTATAACACACTCATGATGAAATTAATTAAACTATAGACCAAGACCGAGATCGAGACAAAGAAAATGAAGAAAATCTTCTTAAAATGAAATACGAACTATCAGAGATTAATGACGAAATCTTCCTACATGTACAACTAAAGGCAGGATTAGATATAACTACACAACTAATTCACAAAATGTGATAAAAAAATTTAAAACTAGAAGAGAAAACAGAAATATTAAAGAAATCGAAGACGAACACGAAAACATCTTTGAAAACAAAAGAAATAAAAAACACCTCAACTAAATTAAACATTGACAAAAATAAACTGAAGGAATATTTAACAACATGTTTGTCTTATGATAGGGAACTGTTTAAACATCTTGAAGATCCAGTCAGTAAAGATGAAATTTTACAAACTTCAATGAGTCTGAATGTAAATAAAAGTCCTGGATCAGATGGCATCCCAGCAGAATTGTATAAAAATATATAACATTTAGCATAATAATAGAGTGATTGGGAAGTCGGAGGGAATCCGGCAGGCGCTGGGTCGCAGACATCTCCTGGTTCCTCCACCGTATTCGGTGTAGCTCATCCGAAAGACTGGAGAAGAGAAAAAGGATAGAAACAAAAAAATAAAGAAAGGGACAGAGAATAAAGAGATTTAGACACAATCAACTCTCTAATGGACAATTCAAACAAAAGTTGTGCAGAGAGCAAGCAGAAACTGCGGCAGACTAACTCTATGGCAGCTTAACTCGATGAAGTAATCTGCTCTGGCCCCCTCCCAATGCGGCGTGGTGATGTAACTTACAGCAGGTTATGGTCACTGAACT
>JAOUQV010312489.1:0-13303 GCA_028565295.1 Aspidoras spilotus
CAGGCTTGTCCAATTTAGCCATGAATCCTCCCACACTAAAATAACAGGTGTTTCAGTTTTATTGTCTAACCCCTGTACTTCTAGTCGTCTCCGAATTACAAACCTCTGGCACGGCCAACAGAAATGTTCAGGTATATACAGAAATGTATCAGGTTTGTGTATATAAACCAAAATTAGTGGACAAAATTAGAAATCAGATCTGGTGCAACATTTAATGTTTTTCCTTGGCTTATGCTACACACTGCTACCAAGTATACTGACCATTGGCCAGTTAGGTTCAGAAGTACTTTATGGGAATGAATTGTTATACTCTCGTTGTACGTATGCACTGACTATTTTCTGTTCTAATTACATTGTTACTAATGCAAATGCAGTTTAACAAATAATGCGTATAAATATGTAATTATACCTAATTAAATTAAAAATGAACAAATAATTATTCTACAACATTAATTACCTAGTGTTGCCTTTCACATAGCTTTAAAAAAATAGGGATGGAAGAAGGATAATTTTTTTTTTTCTTTTTGTTTTTTCATAAAATTGACTAGGTAGGTCAGTAAAATTTTGATTATTTTTTTTTTAAGTATGAAATTACATACTATATTCTAAACATATATATGTTTAATGACTGGTGACCAGATGCTTTATGTTTGTTATTTTCTCGTTGAAACTAAAGTTTTTCATGGTACAAAATTGTTAGAAACAATTAGTTTATTTACATATATCAGCCACACTGATTTAAAATATATTAAAAAATAATAGCCAGACAGAAGTTGAAGCGATCACGATTTAGTATCATCTCTTCTTATTAGTCACAAGAAGTCATGTGACATCTGTTTTTAAACAAATAAGGTTGTTGACAGGTGCAAATTATTTTTTTAATAAGACATTGTAAAATTTTAAGGGTCTTGGGTTTTAAAATAGGGTCAGTTGTGAATCAGAAACAAATAATTAATTATTTTTAAGTTTCAACAAGCAGCAAAAGTAACAGCAGTGAATAAAAAAGCTAGTATTAAGAGGTTTCATGGGTTTTCTTTTGGTGTGTGTGTGTGTGTGTTGGTGCTGTGTTTGTGCATGTTGATACTATGTGTTGGTGTGTGTAAATATCATGTGTGTATGTGAGTGTACAGTAGAATGTCAGATATTCAGACAAACCCTGCTGGAGGTAATTATTTGGGGGAGGTTTCTTGAAGAATGCTTCAAATGTTCCAAATATAAGTTCTCAATTTTTAGTTATTTTGCGCATTCTACTTAAGCAACTATTAGAAAATCAGTTCCTTGTCCATATTTTATCTTTCCTTCATTTTTTTAACCTTTGACAAAAGTCTGCCCTTCATAATGTTTCGAAGCCACAGCCTCGGTGTAAATGAGTTTTCCATCCCCAGGACAAATGATTGTATGATGGCCAGTATAGGCAGAATTATTGAAGACCCTAAGAACAATTTAGGAGACTAATGAAAAATGTCTACAGCTAACAAATTTGATGCTTTATCATATTTCCTGCTAATGATTCTGGAAATTCAGGTTGAGTTTAAATTACAGTCTTGACAGAATGATCAGGCAATCAGCCAGACAGCTAAGATGGGGCGATGCCAATGTCAGAGTACAGAGGAAAGTACTTGGTGTATGCCATGTACATTTTAGGACGTCAACGTGCTTAATCGAGATATAATAGCTGTTAATGTAAGGAGAATTTATCCAGTGCAATCATACAGACATGTGGAGCAGCTTTTTCATAAAGGAATGAGATTTTCCTAGTCACAGTTGCTGTATCATTGTTTAAATTCAAGTGCTTGGCTTTGCCTGCAGTCGTCCTAACTGTCACAACTTGCTAATATATTCAAGTGCTCACCCATGGCTGTGTGGCAGCCAGGCTTCTAATTGGCTCATTCCTATTCTGGTGCCAGCAGAAGGAATGTATCCATTTTATCAGTTTAGAGTAGTTCTGTTTATGGACTGATTTTGCAGGAAGCTAATTCTGTGAAAGTGTAATATTGAGACTGCGATGTAAATTTAAAAAAAAATAATTTTTATAAGAAGAATTCTGCATTAATGATTAAGTGCACAATGATTTTATATTTCCTGATATTTATTTACCCACACAATACACAACACCGTCGTAGGCAGTCGTAGGCTTGTGGTTAAGGAACCATCCTTGCAACCGGAAGGTCCCAGGTTCGATTCCAACAAGCGACAAGTCATGACTGAAGTGCCCTTGGGCAAGGCACCTAACCCCCAGTTGCTCCCCGGGCGCTGTGATAGCTGCTCACTGCTCCGGGCACGTGTGCTCACTTCACTAGTGTGTGTGTTTGTATATGTGTGTTTCACTGCACGGATGGGTTAAATGCAGATGAACAATTCTGCTGTGTGTGAACATAGTGGCAAAATGTATCACTTTCACACACATTTCTTAGAAGTCCACGTTTCAGTCAAAAAACATAAAGCTGCTGGGTTTTACACAAAAGAGGGAAGTGTAAAAGTCAAAATCTCTAGAAGAACTGTCTCAGATTCTCCAAGATGTTCTTTAAAATGTATTACTATTTAAATAAAAAGCACATCACACCAGACAGTGATTCACCTTTTTATGTAGAAATAGAAATATTTTTTGCAGGCATTGTTTCTTTACAGCATGTTTTGCATGTGCCTAAAACATTTTACAATACTGTATGGTAGTTAGCAGCTAAGTCTTAACTAATGTTGACTGCCTCTCTTGTTTTTTGTCCTGTAAAACCAGTAGCCTCCATTATTTTTTTGTGCTCTGCTGTGTAATATGTTATTTACTGACATACAAACATTATTTTCTGATGAAAAAGTAATTTTTGGAGATATATATTTTGTGTATCATATAATACACATCTATATCATCAGGTTTTCTATATATATCACTATTGCTGAATGTCATTATTGCAACATATAACTTCTTTGTCATCAGATAGTATCAGTTTGATTCCTTCCATATTTTCCTGTAAATAATTCACATTTCTGTTAGATGTCAACAAATATTTTAAGTTGTTCTAATAAAACTATTTTGTTTGCACTTAGGGTGCACTTTCAATGCGAACGATACCGAATCACACATGCATGATTGCCCCACCCCCCACTCTGATGCTGGCTTGGACCCGAACTGTTTATGGTGTGCACACTGTGGACTCTGGGGTTATACATTCTTTGTGGCTTATTTGAACTGGTTCTGTGCACACAGCTCTCTCATATACCTTATAGAGTAGTGATTTTGTAGCTTCATGCAACCTGGATAGCCCACTTGGTAGAGCGTGCAGTATAAATTATAGAGGCAACAGATATTTAGGAGATGTTTATAATAATATAATAAATAAAAATTTTTTTTAATTGTCAGATACAGAGTAATAATTACCAGAGCATGCAGTGAAATGCTTATCTGAACTGACAGCTGCAGTACAGAACCCCTGGAGTAAGGAGGGTTAGAGGTCTTGCTTAAGAACGCAACATTAGTAGATTGTGGGACCTGAAGTGCCCACATTCCTTAATAACTCAGTCTTTAACCACTGAGCCACCACTGTCCCTTTGTAGCTTTACACATTATTTACAGTACTATATAGATTTTAGGATTTCTCACTTCAACACTGACTGCTCATCCATTGCTTCTTCAGATTTATCTCTGTATTGCCATTCCATAACAAGAACCTTTTTTAAAATCATTAAGATTAATTAATTAAAGTCCGGAACTAACATCACGATCTTTCTATTTTCTTGTGAGCCACACCCTGGACCAGTTTTTCAAGCAGACCACACCTGGTGATATCAGACTAGTCTAACCAAACTGCACTTTGGGAGTGTGCGAGTGTGAGTCCTCACTTAGCTAGCAAAGCATATGGTTATATACACGACTGTAGTAACTTGAGGGATTTGATGGCCATCTTGTTGTCTTGCTCTGTGGTCTCATCTTTGTCCCTGAGATCCTCAACAACTTCTGGAGGCACTTATTAACAAAAATCTGAATATGTCTTTCTGTTATTTTCTTTTTGTCTAGGCTTCACATCCATATGTGGTTCTGGCCAGACCAATGCTTTCACCAGTCACAGCTTGGTGTTGGTGATTGCTGATTGATTTGTTTTCCATATCCTTGTCAATATTGAGATTTATAAAGATTTGTAAATGAGGTGATGTGCAAATGTGTAATAAGAAAAAAATGAGAGATTTGCTGTATATCAAACCAGAAACTCTGTAGTTTCCTTCTCAGTGGAGGTGATAAATGGGTTTACTGTAAAAGGTCACACTAAGCATCAACCTTGCAAGAACGCTCGGTATAAACACATACACACAAACACTCCCTTATTCCTCTAACACACCCTAATCCCTTCTTCTAAACCAAGTGTATCAGACCTAGATGGGGGGTGGGATTCTCAGGGTGGGGATTTTCACTACCCCCATCCTTCCACCCACCTCATCTTAAATCAGATAAATCCACTATGGAAGAGGGGGATGGACAAACTGACCCTTCTTTAATCTCTGAACGAAAAAGATGGTGGTATTCTTTATGTCATAAGAATGCACGCTACTATAAACGAATCATGTTCTTATTGAATCACTTAACCCAACTGAAACATTTGATGGAATTAATCTTGAAGTGTGTTGTTCTCCCTGGATCTTTTGTTTTTCGAAGGTTTTAGCTTCAGTACAAATTGTAGGCCCCAGCAGAGAGTTCAGCTTACATTAATAAATCACTTTGCTGATAATGGACTGGAGAGTTTGTGTAAAGCGGTGTCACATTCCCATATTGTCTGCGTAGGTACAGTTTCTTTATCCCGAGCTTCTGCCTTATAATGCTAGGAAATACAGTTGTGTTCAGAATAACAGCAGTGTGTTTTAAAACTATTAAAAAAGCTTAATCCTCATAACAGAATTTACAAAGGTACAGGGAGCACTGCACTTCAATTACAAGTGAAAATAAGTGTAAATGGAAAAAATAATTCGCTGTTAAAATAAATATTAGTGTCTACAAATTCATTTACAAACTTAAATACTGGAGGTCTGGAGATTGGGCTGGCAAATTCATAATATATATATATAGTTGATCTAAACTATGATGTTGCCTGCTTGCCGGTGTGTTTGAGGTCATTGTGTTGCTGAAACACCCATTTCAAGGAAATTCCTTCTTCAACATAAGGCAACATGACCTCTTGCAGTATTTTGATATATTCAGGTCCTTGGTGCTTGGAATATGAGAAATGGGCCTGACGTATGAGAAACATCCCCAGTCCATTATACCTGCACCTCCATTTGTAACGGTCTTCAGTTTGCTGTGGCTTAAATTCAGTGTTTGATTCATCTGTGGCCATTAAACTAAATAACAACAATTTTGCTCTCATGTGTCTGTAGACTGTTGCTCCTCTTCTGTTTAGGGCAGTCAGTGTGTTCTTTTCCAAATTATAACCATTACATTTTTTTTCAGCAATGTTATTATACAAGGGTTCTTGAAAATAGTTTGAGTTCACGTAGTCGTCACGTAGGAATTACCTGGAGCTGATGCTTCTTTGCCGTTCATGTTATTCTATACTAATTAAAGTTTTTTATACTTTGGTACAATGTCGAGAGAACAACTAATTTTACATGGGTCTAAAACTAGCAGATACAACATTTGCCGTCCTCCTTTAACTAAGGGACATTATTGACACCCCTTTGTTCACAGAAGAAATTATATCACTATTAAACTCTACACTACTATTAATTTGAACAGGCCCTTTTTATTAAATGAGTCAATTAAACCTATTTAGCAGCATGCATGTCATGCCATTGGATCTGGTTTGTTAGCCATTATGTCACTGGCAAAATCATTAATTAAACGTATTAGTGATGCTAAACTATTATTTTTAACACAACTGTATCGTTATTATAAGCATAAGCATAACCTTATGGTGGTACTGAAGTACATGATCTTCCTATTTCCTCTCTGAGTATCTTCCCCAGACTTGCTCAGTAGGGTTTTACATCTACATCCACATTTCTGTAAAGCTGCTTTAGAACAATGCCTAGTGTTAAAAGAACTATGTAGATCAAAATTAGAATTGAATTAAACTAAATGGAGCGGAAACAAGTTCCTTTTTTCTGGAATTTATCGGTCTGGTTCCCGTTGGTCTCTACAAAATACATAAAAGTGTGCATAGTGCGTGTGCGCCGCGCCTAGCCCTCAAAGTGAGATACATGATACAACCTCCAATGTGTTTCACAGATACGATGAGGTTTAATCTTTAAAGCCTTAATCTAATCTAAAGTATGATGAATTTCAACTTATTTCAGAGCTTTAATTCTACACCAGGCCAACAGATATTAATAGAGTCATTCTGGATAATACAGCTACCATTTTGGTTTATCATATTCAATGTATTTTATTGTGGAATTCACTTTACATTATAGTTGTCAGGAGCCATGTCCAAACAAAGATTGATATAATGAGCCATTTGTAACTGTATGATTGTATTTAATGCATTAGTCTTTTTTCACGAGTCACAGTAAAAACCCTAATCCTAATAAAAAATAGGTACCAGTAGACTTTAATGGATTAGAACCGATTTTAAATGCATTTCAGAATAAAGATATGAAAGGTGCTAGAGCAGCGGTTGGATCTGTGGCACTGTGTCACTGTTCATCTATCATGTGTGTGTGCTCAGCATAATAAATCCACATGGCGGCTTCGCCAAATGCCACTGAATGAGAGAATAATTTTGCAGTGATCCGCAATGAGCATTTGGCTCTGGCCCAGAAGAGGCACCATATTCTGCTTGTGCATTCATTTGGAGTGCTGACTTGTTTTGTTTTTAGTGATCGGATCCTCCTTTCCTTTCTAAAAATGTTTTTTTTTGGGAGATGCTACTGGGTAGACTATAGGCTTCTAAACCTATAACCCGTATCCTTTTGCTCAACCTCAACAATCATTCAATAAAATCAAATTTGTTCCGAATAGCACAGCATTAACACACACAATAGTATGCGAAAAGCCGAGAGGACATTTGTTCTTAAACTACTGCCATCGATCCCTTCCTGCATGTTCTCTGTATGCCAGTTGGTTATGTCTGTATGTTTCTCTCTCATGCAGCATAAAGAAAAGGGCTCTACACATGCCACACTTCCCTCTACACATGCCAAGGGTAATGGGTGAATTATAGCAGATGTGAACTGTGCAGAAATAAAAGAATTCCGAGAGAGAGAGAGAGAGAAAGAGAAAGTGATGCAAACAGTGAACATTGATGCTTTTGCTAAAAAACACTTCTTGCTAATCTGAGCCCAATGTCTTTAAATTTAATTCAAATGACACAAATAACTTTTTATGAAATATCTATTCATTTACTACTGTTGCAATCCTAATTCTAGTGATTTTGTGGTCCAAACATTTAGCGAAACATTAACTTCCTAGTAATAGATCTCTTCCCGGTTTAAATCCACTGTGTGACATTTTGATACAGTACAATTTAGCTAGTGTGTGATCTGTGTGTGTTCAGTCTGAGAGAGGTCATGCGTGACAGGAAATGTTTTTCTCTAGAGTCCTGTGTCAAATTAAGAACTCCCCTCTGGAGCATAGTTGCAAAATCACTGCCACCCGCCACCGGCCGGCTAACTTTCAGAGAAGTGCACAGAACTGGAATGTCTTCTTCATGTCCAGTTGGTTCTGATGAAATATTTCAGATTCACTCAACATGGGTGCAGATGCAAAATATTGTTCTGTGGCACTGTGTGATATTTATAACATGTTCTACACTCATCTTCCACTTTATCTGAAAATAACACTAATTCCATGAGCGTAATGTGTGGTGTTGTTCTTCCCTGAAGTGTGGAGGGACAAAGCATTCTGTGAAATCTATCATTCTCTATAGTATTTAAGGTGTTTTCATTTTAACCCGTGACTACAGGGGTGCATGCCTCGTACTTGTAGCCCTGACCTTTCTTTGGTGAACGTTTGCGACCTTGTCAAGTCTGCATGCTGTAATTAATCACCAACCTGTTATTAGTCAGGTTGTTCAGTCTGAGCTTTAGTTTTTTTTCCATAAAAGCCGCATTTGTCCATAATAAATACATTGTAAATTAATTTTTCTTTGGCAAAATATGACATGCACCAGAGCTATTCTTCAACATAAACTGATCCTAAATCCGTTCAGCCAATCACTGCACAATATTAGTGATGAGAATAACTCCTCATTAAAGGGAGCAGGTTCTTGTGTCTGCACTTGATTAAAAATACATTTAAAACAAGGAAGCAGAAAACAAGAGCAAGAACGATGTGAAAGTGTTTTTCGAGATGAGAGCAAGGCAGAAATAAAAATATTAGGAAATTTTTATAACTGCTGTTATCTTTGTGGTTAGGAAGAGGAAGAGGGCAAATGTATAGAAGAGGACAAAATGGTGAAAGTTTAGAAAGGAGGAATGCTGTGAGGAGTTCAGAAAGATGCTGAGAAAGGCTTTAGGTGGTAGCAAAGATCTTCCAGATGACTGGGTAGCAGAAGTGACAGTGATTAGGCAGACATGAAGGAAGGTACTTGATGTGTCATCTGGACAGGTGAAAGACAGCAAGGAAACCTGGTGGTGGAACAAGAAAGTGCAGGAGGTTATTCAGAAGATTGACGACCAGGATTGTCCAATTTTGGGAAATTTGGGAATTGGGAAACAAATTGGGAAAGAAAGTTGGACATGTGCAGAGGAGAGACAGTGGGTATAAATTTGTTAGGAGGATGTTAGAAATTGAGCTGTTAGGTAGGAGGCAGAGAGGAAGACCAAATAATAGATATAGATGTGGTAAATGTAGACATGCAGGTAGTTGGTGTGGAAGCAGAATATGCAGAGGACAGAGTGAGGTGGAAAAGATTGACACGCTGTGGCGACACCTGATAAAAGGGAGAGGCCGAAATAAGATTAAGAAGATCTTGTTGTTCCTCCTAAAGAGCTGTTCAAAATCATCTAAATATCATGTCATATGCACACATTGTTTTGCAGTTGTTGGCTAAACAGTCAGTCTCAGTGGGATCGGCATAGGAGGACTGAGCATACCATTCTCTTGTCAGCTATTGCAGCATTGGAGAGTTAAACCCCATGTTTCCTGGCAACTGAGATATCAAGTCTACTCAATAGAATGTTAAACCTTTATTGTCTACACCTGGTGTAACAAGAAATATATCCTAGCGAACAGCCTGTTTTTATTGTAGTTAATGGTATTTTTCTAATAGATTTTATGTTAAACAATGTTAAAACATGTTGTACTTACTTTGTATAAACAGTATACTAGTGATGTCAGGTGAAATCTGTGGGTTTTAAGTAGTTAAACCCCTTTTTAAACCATTTTAAATATGTACATTGTTCAATATTTTCCTGTGTTTTTCCAGCATATTATAGTTCACCATGCTTTCATGTGATAGACCATGTCCTATATATATTTAAAATGTCCTATATATATTTATTTTTTTATTCCATTGCTTCTGGTTAAAGCATACTAAGAATCACACGAATCCACTGGCAAGCAGACACAATGTGACACACAAAGCTCAAGCTTTATCGCTTGCATGCCACTGGAGATCTTCAGATAATTCACCTGTTGCCATGGAAACATGGATTTGCTTCTTTATCACTGAGGAATTTACTTGGATGTTTTCTCCGCACTGCTCCAGCAATGCAGCTGCTGATTGGTGCTTTGATTGGTGCTAGAGAGTCAAGGCCATGGTCTCCTCCATCCTCTTGAGTTTCAGACCACACCGACGACCATTACAGTAAAATCAGACACGGTTAATTAGCCGCCTGGTGAGATACACACGAGATTGAGAGAACATCCATCTGTCTAAATGTACATTGTTAGTCATAGGATGATGGCGTGATGATTGACTGCCTTGGGTCTTTGTCCAGCATACAACAGTCATTATTGCCCTAGATAAGGATCTGAGAAGACAGGTGCTGATTACTGTTTATATTGCTGTGATTAACTACCCACTAACTACATTTACAGCTAACAATTTAACACAGATATTAATTTGCCTATGATATTAATTAGTAGACAAATATTCATTTTTTTGAATCATTGCCATAAATAGGAATTTACCCAGAGATACCAATCACTACAGATATTGTTTATGAGTCTATCTAGATGCATTAAAGGCTAAAATCTGCAGTGTGTTAATTTGTATTTAACAGTTAAAAGACTAATGTTTTTAGTGAAGTTAAATAAAAATAAAAGTAAGATTATAATTTTCAATTGATGGGGAAAGGAGGCTGTGGTCACTATTGTCCGATTCTTTAGTTTATGATGAAAGAATCTTTATAGAGGTGGAAAGGATTAAGTCGCTGTAGCGACCCCTGATAAAGGGAGAGGCTGAAAGTAGAATAAGAATTCTTTAAATCATATGTTTTCAGGTTAAGTCTTAATGTAGTGTCTATCCATTACTTTAATACAGTCAGTGTTTGAGGACTCCTGATCCCCTGTGGCTATGTCCATCACAGTTCTTATATGCTGTGATAATAATTTTGGTGAGGATTCCACACTATGCACTGTGTAAGAAATTTAAAATGGATGCTTATCTTCTTTATCTATTTATCTATATTATAAATACGTGTTATTTTACACTGGTTCAGGCTGTTTGAAGGGCAGGGGTAAAAAAGTACAAAAGGCAACTACTGCAAGAAGGGGAACATAAATGACATTCTAACACATTTCCCACTGGAAGGACTGAAAATGATATTGTTAGTAATGTCTTATATCAGAAACAACATAAGCAGTTTTGTAAATACTTTAAAAAAGAAAGCTTTAGTTATCACACCTCCCTTGGTTGATCATGACCACAGTCATGTGTGTGGAGGCCAGACCATAACATTTACAGTATATGTGCTAAATGAGCATCTCATTCCATGTTTACTGCCTCTTTAGACCTCTTTTGGGAAAGCATTTCAATAGATTAAGGGGCATTGCTCGTTCAGCTATAAGAGCTTTAGTGGGGTCAGAAAATGATGTTGGGAGAGAGGGGCACTAAACATGGACACTATAGGACACTTGAATTATTTTATTCTAACTATGGCAAACTTGATTTTTGTGGACCTTGCATTGTGCACCGGAACATTGTAAAATTAAAATGGTGAATTTTAAAATTAGGCAAAATATTCTTTGATTGTAACCCATCTGGAAGTGCACGGAGCACAGAAGCAGTGGGCATTCAAATGCCTGGGGACCAATTGTGGCTTAGGTGCCTTTCTCAACAGCACTTAAATTTTTCCAGGATTGAAGGTCGACTCAGTGACCCTTTAGTCCCAAACTCGCTTCTCTGCTGGAAATGGTTGAAGCCCTTATATTATATTATGGAAACTTTTTAGATGAAATGAAGCTCTGCTAACTTTAGATAAACCCATAATATCTATAACACCTTGCAGCAATATGATGCTGAAATTATTGTTTTTTTTTCATCATGGTAGTGATATTTTTAGAACGCGGGTGAACTTGTCTTTTAGCACAAAATATTTCAGTAATAAAGCTGCCCACAAACTTCCTTATTAAGTTAGCTCTCTCCCCAAATCCAGTTATTTATACTGTATAAGACATGCCTGTGGTTTCTCCCTGAAAACATTCCAGCAGATGCTTTGAGACTAAGCTTTCTAAGTGAATTATTACAAGCATTTAACTGCAGGCTGGATTTTCACACCCTTTTCTCCGAGAATGCACCATGAAGAAATGCAGGCAGCAAATTTTAACCATACATTATCTATGAAGCTTATTGGACATTATGAATGGCACATGCGTAGTGCTAGTTATAGTTTTGTCCCTGGTGGTGGTACTAGTTGGCCATTGGTCATCTATATAAAATGAGAAAATTATTAATCCTAGTATTTTTGCACCAATGTCAAATTTTTACGCATATGGGCGGCGAAGTACGTAGCACTGTTTCATTATAGCAAGAAGGATCTAGTTTTATAGAATGACTTGGGTCCTTTCTGCCTGGAATTTGCAGCTCTTCCCCCTTTAGCACATAGGTTTCCTCCGTGTAATCCGGTTTACGTATTTTGCCTTACATTTAAGCAATGAGGGGAAAAATTAGACTGATTTGAATATTATTTTTAGAAAAGACATCACTACCTGATTCATTGCTTTATAGAGCCATTTATTTCTTTAATTACAGCCGTAAGTATTTAGATATGTCTCCAACTCTGCACATCTGGATTAGGGAATATTTTTCCCCAATATTTTGGCAGTTTGTTTAGGGTTTTTGTTGTGCCGCTCCTTCTTCACTAGCAGAAGGCTGCATTTGGAATAATCCATTTCCTTTTAAATGCTGAATAATCGCCCACCTTCTGCTGAGGAGAAACACCCCATAACGTCATTTTGCTGCCACCACCGTGCAGGTGTGATGTTTTGATGGTGGTGTGCTGTGTTTGGTTTTTGCCAAACATACCGCTTGGATTTCAGTCCAAAAAGTTCACTCTTGGTCTCATCTGACCATAAAACCATTTGACACATCATTACAATCTTTCAAGTGTCTTCCAAAGTAGTCATCAAGCCGATCTAGGACCAACACCTGTCCTATTCAATCACAGTTTGTGTCTCTGTATGACATCATTACAACTTCTCCAATTTTAACCCAATTTGGACCATGCATGCATGAATGACATTCTTAATCGAGAGTAGTTTACTGTGTATATTTGTGCTAAGATTAAAACACCTAACCCTAAAACTAATCCTAATCCTAAACCTATAATAACTATAAACTTTCAGCATTTATTTCCAATTCAGTTTGAATAGTCACAGTTTGCACTATGTGCATGTTTTAACAGCTATGTGTAAAGATGGTGTTAGAGTGGAAATACCACTGTAGCAGATGATTTGTATTATTTGGAGCACAGAAGCACAGTTCCAGAATTCCAGTATGGAAGTGATGCCTGTCCAAATACATTCTTCTTTAAATGGATTTTCAATTCTCATACTTTCAATGGCCGTAAACTGAGTTCTAGTATTTCTATCAAGAAGAAATCTTCTATTCTTTTAAATCTTGGGTTGTATGTTTTGGACTGATTATATACGTATACACACAGTGCAAATGATTAGCGAACAGTTTGATTAGCCTCAGTGAAAGTAAGAATACCAGTGGAAAATAATTTCTTTTATCTCTCTCTTACAAAACACATTAGCAAATAGTTAGTGCTCATTTTTTCCTCTTTGATACACAGTCTTTATAGCAGATGAATTCAGCAGGACAGATGTACAGCATAGCATGACAAAGACAAAGGACATTAAGATGAATCTGTTTAAATATAATTATATGTTGTAAGTTAACATGTTAATTTATATACAGTAAAATGTATACATTTA
>JAOUQV010312496.1:0-13302 GCA_028565295.1 Aspidoras spilotus
CCGGGGAGCAACTGGGGGTTAGGTGCCTTGCTCAAGGGCACTTCAGCCATGACTTGTCGGTACTTAGAATCGAACCACGGACCTTCCATCGCAAGGCCGATTCCTTAACCACAAGCCTACGACTGCCCCTAAATCATGAGCTATGAGTATAATTTTATTATTAAATATGGACACATAGCAGGCTATATACAGAAAATAAGACAACAACAGTGATGTGACGTTGCAATGTGAAGTGTGTTATTCTGCTTATAACACAGCAATGTACCAACATAACGTGTTGCACATTTTATTTGACTTCGTTTGACTTATTGTTGTGAAACATCAAGCAGTTACTCAACTTTACCAGCAAGGTGTATGAAATAAAGTGACCAGTGAGTGTGTGTAGACTGTGCAATATACAGTAAGCCAGAAAGTAAGCCAGTAAGCCCATTTTCTGATTCTCAATACATAAACATGCCTGTATGTGATGCAGTGCCGTCTAATAGCCCGAAGATCCTGGGCACCCAATATGGTTTTCTGTTCTTGACCTTTATGCACAGAGATTCTTCCAAATTCTATGAATCCTTTGATGATATTATGCAGTGTAGTTGATGCTATTTGTTGGCACAGAATTAGAAGGATTGGTGATCCTCTTCCCATCTTTACTTCTGAGGGAAGCTGCCACTCTAAAATGCTCTTACTATACCCTGTTAATGACCTATTGCCAATTGACCTAATGAGTTGCAATCTGGTTTAGGTTTTTACAGCCTCTTATTGCTCTCAACTTTTTTGAGATGTCTTGCTGACACGAAATTTCGACTGAGCCAGTATTTGGCATGACATTTCAAAATGTGTTACTTTCGACTTACTTTGATATGTTGTCTATGGTCTATTGTGCATAAAATATCAGTTTTGATACTCGCACAGCAACGTAATGTACTTGTATAGCAACATTATATTTTCGTATAGCAACATAATGTACTCGTATAGCAACGTTATGTAAGTAATGTAATGTATTCATACAACAATTTAATGCACTCGAACAGCAACATAATGTACTCGTAGAGCAATGCAATATACTCAAACAGAAACTTAAAATTAACCTTGTTAATGTAGCAGGAACAACCCTATACAAAGCGCCAATCCGTCATACGACACATACACACAGTCAAACACCCATTCACACACTAAAGGCCATATTAGGGACACCAATTAACCGAGCATGCATGTCTTTCAAATGCGGGAGGCAACTGGAATACCCGGAAAAAACTCGCAATAGACTGGCTTAGGTTTAGGGTTGTTCCTGCCCTTGCTCCCACAGTTTCTGGATGGTCACCGGCTGACCTATAACATAGAAGAAAATAAGTAAATGTTCTAACAAGGGGTCGATTTGTTGCACATACACACAACAAACTTACACACTTGCATATTGCACAATGGGTTTAATACTCAGTTTCCTTGTTTAAATGTGAATGTGAGATAAAAATATCCTCCTGTCATTGTTCCTTTATTAACCCAATAGCTACATCCACATGCGAAAACACACCAGCAGAAGAATGTGGTCGATCTGGTCTAACACACACACGCACACAAATTAGACAAACAAAAGAGTAGTGAAGGATGAATATGTGTCAGAGGTAGTAAAGGTGTGCTGTAGTGTATAAATATGGTGTTCGCTTAATAACACTCTCAACAGCAAAGTCATGCATGCGCTTATGCTAACGCTAGCAGCCACGATAACACTAACGGCAACATGCCCATTCACTGTCTCTGTACAAGAGTTCAAAATTTGGTATATATTAGCCATGCTTAATGAACTTAAATCATATGATACAGTTAAATTGCTCTTCAAAGCATGGTGTTTAAAAACAGCTGTGGAATTTAAACACTTCAGTAATGCTTTTTAGTCTCAAATCATTTTAGTCTCAAGTCAAGAATCAAGAATGGATAATAAATTACTGAGCAAAATCTTTAACACCTAGAATTTTGTTAGTATACATCTTGTCTTGGAGGTTTATTTCTTTAGACATAATGTATTACCAAGTCAGTACAAAGCTATTTTGTAATAATATTTATATTCTAGCAAAAAAAGGAATTTATTTATTCACTCATTCATTTTCTTAATCCACTTAATACATATGGGGTCACGGGTCAGCCGGTGCCCATACAGCAACTCTGAACACAAGGAACAACACTAGACATGGCATCAATCCATTGTAGGGCACATACAAACAGATTCAAACACTAAGGGAAACTTTAAAGACACCAATTAACCTCACATGCATGGAAAACAGAAATTTCACGAGTCATACAACCAGGGGATCGAACCCAGGTCCTTCCTGGTGTGAGGCAATAGTGCTACCAATTGTGCCACCATGCCATGCAGAAAGCAATATATAAAAAAAAATATATAGACAAAAACCCTCAATGAAAGCTGTTAGTTTTTGCAGTAAAAAAGAATCAGTGTGTTCAAAGTCTCCAGAAGAACTGTTTAAGACACTCCATGATACTCAGGGAATATAGCCGCTAATTAGCATACAGTATTGTATAAAAGCACACTAGGCATAAATATTGAATATACTGTATTTCTACAAAAAACATACTTATACACTTATGCAGGACCGATTGGGTGGACCCATTTACTAAAGTTAGAGAATTTAAATGGGGGCTTATTAGATGGGCAACGAAACAAAAAAGGAAATAATAAAAGCCTATATCCATGGCTGTTTCAAACCTGTCTCAGCCCATGGCTGCAAACAAACCTGAATCAATCATGCTGGGTGTGCTAGACACGGAGTGCCCACAAGAGTACAGTTCTGATGGCATCCTAGCAGCTCTGCTTAATAGGCAAAAGTAAAAAGTGAAGAAAATAATAATAATGATAAAGACAAACAAAGGTTTATAAGGTGTTTATAAGCAAACAACTCAAACAAAGGAAAGGAGAACACATTTATAAAGCATGTGTCAACAAAATGAGTAAATATGAAATAAATAAATACCTAAATGCCAGTGCCTTTTATAATTCCGCGAAAGAGGCCAAAAGCAGCATGGCGAGAAAAAATTTTTAAATGAAGAAACCAAAATTAAATGGAAAACAAGAAAGGGAGGGGAGACTAAACAACAAGGACACTGCCTCTCCCTGGTGGGGAGAGGCAGTACCTTACCACTTACAAATTTTCAGTCCTGTCATTCATTTATAATCTATATCTGTTTGATCCTAGTTATAGGGTCACAGGGAAGCCAGTGCCCATCCGACAACTCTGGGCACCAGGGCAGGAACAGCCCCATGTCTTTGGAATGCGGGAGGAAACCGAAGTACTCGGAGAAAACATGCACGAATATGGGAGAACAAGCAAACTTCACACAGAAATTTACAGAGTCGCCTCGCATGGGGCTCGGACACAGGGTGTTCTTGCTGTAAGGCGAAATGTGCCGAACTAATGTGTAGTTGTTTGAAGAATCTTGGAAATACTGACCCAGTTCTTCTGGAGACTGTTGACTGTCACACTTGCTTCTTTTCTGCAGCAAAACAGCAGCCTTTATTATGTTTCTTTTTGTCAGGAAATTGATGTAATAATTGGACACGGGGAGAACTTGACAAGCCTACCCAGAATTGACAAGCCTACCCAGAAATCAAAACTGGAAGCTTTTTGTTTTAAACATTTTATGAAAATGCTATACCTTTTATACTTTGTCACACAATTCCTGCATAAACGTGTGTATTTGTGTGGTGTGATTGCTTTCTGAGAGAAAATTACAGAATTGTCCTTATGAAAATTAGTAAATTATTTTTAAAGTATTTATCAGAGTTAAGTATCGAACAAAACATGGAATCAGAAGAAATCACACACACTCATAAGCACTTATGATGGTAATTACATCTAAGTTTGTCTCAGAGATGATGGCATCAAGAGATTACACAGTATGTGTGTGCATGTGTGTGAGAGAGAGAGTGGGTTTGTGTCAGAAGCATTATTTAGGTACTGTATATTAAAATTTCCCACTAAGAAATATATAATAAATGTGTGTGTCCAGAACAACAGGAAAAGGCTTGCATGAACGAGCAATGATGACATACTATGATCCATCATCCCACAAGGCAAGTAGTCATACAAAGTATGACTTCTTCTGAGTATGCAGACATTTGCACACACACATGCGCAATGAAACTGAAGATTCTTATGCTTCTTTCTCTCACCCCACACACAAACATATACACATACATGGATAAGGATGTAAATGTGTTTCTTCCCACACAGATAAATAAGGTAATTCTAAATTCATACCCACTTTAGGGGTGCTCTCACATTAGGTAAACTAGATTAGATTGTTACTTCATACCGGATCGGTCGCGGCCCGGGTTAACAACGACCGCAACCAGTACAGCCAGCAAGCAGGGTACCGGCGGAAATTGGGCTACTGTTTGCCAAAGACAACGAGGAGATAAGCGTGTGAGGAGACGGAGAAAACACAGAATAGTCAAAAGTGTAGGCTTGTAGGTAGCAACCCTGAATGTAGGGACGATGACAGGAAAAGGTAGAGAACTGGCTGACATGATAGAGAGAAGAAAGGTAAATATTTTGTGTGTGCAGGAGACAAAGTGGAAGAATAGCAAGGCTCGAAGCATTGGTGCAGGTTTTAAACTGTTCTATCATGGTGTGGATAGGAAGAGAAATGGAGTTGGAGTGGTCTTAAAGGAGGGCTATGCAACGAGTGTTGTTAAGGTGAAAAGGGTTTCAGATGTAATAGTAATAGTAAATGTTGAAAGTGGATATGCATCAAAAGTTGTCTGTGAGTTGGGGGAGAAAGAGAGATTCTGGAGGCAGCTAGATGAAGTAGAAGAGAGCATTCCCTGAGAGGAGAGAGTAGTCATTGGTGCAGATTTCAATGGGCATGTTGGTGAAGGAAACAAAGGAGATGAGGAGGATATGGTTTGGTGTTAAGCATAGGAATCTAGAAGGACAGGTGGTGTTGGATTTTGCAAAGAGGATGAAAATGGCTGTGGTAAACACATATTTCCAAAAGAAGGAGAGGCACAAGGTTACCTACAATAGTGGAGGAAGGAGCACACAGGTAGACTACATATTGTGTAGATGAGGTCAGAGATTGGAGACCGTAAGGTAGTGGCAGGGGATAGTGTAGCTAAACAACATTGGATGGTGGTTTGCAGGATGACTCTGGTAGTTAGGAAGAGAAGAAGGGCAAATGTAGAGAAGAGGACCAAATGGTGGAAATTAAGACATGAGGAATTCTGTGAGGAGTTCAGAAAAGAGGATAAGAAAAGCTTTGGGTTTTAGCAAAGCGCTTCCAGATGACTGGATAGCAACAGCAACAGTGATTAGACAGACAGGAAGAAAGGTACTTGGTGTGTCATCTGTTAGCTCCTCTGCTGTTTACTGCTAAAGTCCACAATCAGCTCCTTCGTTTTACTGGTGTTTAGGTGGAGATTATTATCCTAGCACCAATTCTCCAGGGTTCTTATCTCTTCCAGGTAGGCCTTCTCGTCATTTCCTGAGATCAGGCCCACCACAACTGTGTCGTCAGCAAACTTTATGATGTTGGTAGAGCTGGACGTGGCTTTGCAGTCTGAGGTGTACAGCGAGTACAGTAGAGAACTAAGGACACAGCCCTGAGGGGCTCCGGTACTGAGGGTGAGGGTAGGTGAGACATGCCCGAACTGCTTGTGGTCTGTTTGTGTGGAAGTTGGAGATCCAGTCACAGATGGATGGATGGAGACCTAGATATTCCAGCTTCATGGTGATTCTTGAGGGAATAATAGTGTTAAATGCTGGTCTGCACAGGCTTTTATGACTCGACCACAGATACCATTGGGTCCCACAGCCTTCCTGGTATTCACTCTCCTGAACACCCGCCGTACATCTCTCTCTGTGATGGTGAAGGCTCTTTGTTCTTCGACGTTCTTCTCTCTATCAGCTGTGTCGTTGCCGGCTGCAGCATCAAAGCGAGCATAAAAGGTGTTTAGCTCGTTCGCCAGAGATAAGTCTGCACTTCCCAGTCCACAGAGTGGGCTCCTATAGTCTGTTATGGTTCTCAGTTCCTGTAATTATTTTAGTATATTTATTTTAATGTGTAAAGCACTTTGGTCAACTTCGATTGCTTTTAAATGTGCTATATAAATAAAGGTTGAGTTGAGTTAAGTTTTGTCTCAAATATACCGTCGTTAGTATCTAAAGCTAGAGGTCTCAACTAACCACTCTGGATAACAATGTTAGTCCTCTTGTTGGTTTTCTTGTCAATTGCTGATATTGGTAAGTCATATACAGTACTGTACCCTAAACATAAAAAAATATATTTTTCATAATTACTGAAGAAAACAATTACCCATGTTAATATAATGGGAAATCATACAATAATAATAATAATAATTGATATTTTATTGATCCCTGTATGGAAATCCTTTCTCTGCATTTAACCCAACAGTGGCTCAACACCTCGAGCAGTGTGCTGCCCCCCTTGAGGCGCACGGGAAGCAGTTGGGGGTTGGGTGCCTTGCTCAAAGGCACTTCAGCCATGACTTGCGTAAAGTGGGGTTTGAACCAATGATCTCTTGGTCCCCAGGCCTTTACCCTCTGACTAACTCTGACTAATTACGTATTACATATTTAATATATACAGTATGTAATAATATTGTATAGTATTTTTTGATCCAGAGTCATGCTGAAAACAACAGCATTAAACCAGAACACACCATTACATCTGTAACTGAAGTTAGAAACACCACACTGCTGATATAATGTATGAGTTTAAAATCTCTGCTGGTATCGACAAAAACCCGGATCAAGACCGGATTTACTGTTGCTGATTCTCGAAGCTAGTGAACTTTTCACACAAGCTCAACCACCGTATCCAATGTCTTTTAAACTTGATATAAAGAGTAAGAAAGTGGATCTGTAAATCTGCTCTGCTGCAGTATAAGATTTTTTACATTTTACAAGCATTTATCACTTCTCTATTAAATTAATAGGCATTTGAAGATTATTTATTTATCTATTTATTTGAACAACAATATGTTACTTTGATCCATTTCACTATAACATTAGCTATAACATTAGATTTTTATTAATAAACAAATTTATTGCTTCATAAGTGATCAGGTCTGTACAGAACCCAACATAAGGTTCTCCATTATAAAATCTATAAATCTGATTAGTAAATCAATATTAATAAAAAGTATCATAGCCCACAATATATTAACACATATGCTAGAGTATTAAATTAATTTAAAACATTGAAAAATATTTAATAAGTAAAGATGTATTTAAATAAAATAACGCAGCATTTTATTTCAAGGAATGTTTGTCTCTACAATTTATACCCTTATGAGTCTAAATGTAAAGCCAGAAAGTGCCAGTAAGAATCAACAATTGGTGAAGTTGCCTTATGATACAGTTGGGCGGAGCTTCATTAACCATAATAGTACTGTAGTACTGAATGATTTTAGAATAATTTCCTTTAGATAACAACACTGATCATGTTCAGTGTTCTATTTATGTGTTTGTGGCTTTCACTGGGTGAGAATAGTTTTATTTTATCATAAATATTGTTTCATTTAATTAGTAATTCATTACTCTATGTAGAGTTATGAAAAACAGAATATGGGTATAATCTATCTAATTCTTGTTATATTGTGTAAATGTTAACAGATATTATATCCTCTTCCCTATGACAGATGACTCTATGGCAGATTTATTGGAGCCGCTTTTCATTCATAAACTTATATATGAAGGTGATGATGATCTTACTCTGTCCTGCAGATACAAAACAAATTCTGCTTCAGGAAACCTGCACTGGTACAAACAATATCCAAAATCTAAACCTGAGTTCCTTCTTTATATTTTTCAACATGGAGTTCCAAGTCCCAACATGCCTGAAAGAATGTCTGCAAAAATTGATGAAAAGAAGCAACAAGTGGATCTGCACATCTCCTCTGCTGCTGTATCAGACTCTGCGATATACTATTGTGCTCTGGTGCCCACAGTGACAGGAAATCCAGCTGCACTGTACAAAAACTCAATTTCGTTACATTATGGGCAGTTCCGAGTAGATGTAATTTACATACAACGTTTATTGTAGTTCTAACAGTTCAGACAGTAACCCAAGCTCAAACTCAAGGAGGGGAACACTGAGCCTCCATCGCATAGTGAGTAGCTGTATTTATTGTTGGTATAAAAATTACACGCAGTCTTACAGCACATGAAAATAGATGATAATACACACCTCTGTAAACAATCTCAGATTCTTTGAAATGCGGGAGGAACCGGAGTTTTTAAAGTCACCCCACCAGTGGATTGACAATAGCACATAAACATACCAAATGTTGAAAGTGAGTGATTTTGATATTTTATGCCAAACATTGGCTCATTAAAAATTTTGTGACAGCAACACATCTCAAAAAATGTAGGAAAGGGAATTAAGAGGCAGGAAATGTTAAAGGTACAAACAAGTGCAACTCAATTTGCAATAGGTAAATTGGCAATTAACATGACTGGGTATAAAAAGAGAATCTTGGAGTGGCAGTGGCTCTCAGAAGTAAAGATGGGAAGAGGATCACCAATCCCCCTAATTATGCGCTGACAAATAGTGGAGTGATATTAGTGGAGTTCAACAGTGTAAAATTGCAAAAACGTTTGAACATTTAATTATCTACAGTGCATAATATCATTAAAAGATATTATGAAGTTTAATATCATTAAAAGAATCTGGAAGAATCTCTGTGCCTAAGAGTCAAGGGAGGAAAACCATACTGGGTCTCCGTGATCTTCAGGCCCTTAGACGGCACTGCATCACATACAGGCATGCTTCTGTATTGGAAATCACAAAATAGGCTCAGGAATTTTTCCACCGTTATCTGTGAAGACAATTCACTGTGCCATCTGTTGTTGCCAGCTAAAACTCTATAGTTCAAAGGAGAAGCTGAATATAAACAAGATCCAGAAGCGCAGATGTCTTCTCTGGGCCAAGGCTCATTTAAAATGGACTGTGGCAAAGATAAAAACTGTTCTCTGGTCAGATGAATCAAGATTTCAGGTTTTTTATGGAAATCAGGGATGCCGTGTCAATTAGATTAAAGAGGGGAAGGACAACCCAAGCGCTCTGTTCAGAAGCCTGCATCTCTGATGGAATGAGGTTGCATTTGTGTGTGTGGCATGGGCAATATATGGAAGGAAACATATGGAAGGACGCCATCAATGCTGAAAGGTACAGTGGCTTGCAAAAATATTCATAACTTTTTTTCACATTAAAACCACAAACATGAATATATTTTATTATAATTTAATGTGGAAGACCAACATAAAGTGATATACAAACATTTTTTACAAATAAAAAACTGTAAAGTGTTCAGCCCCTTAAGTTAATACTTTTTGGAACCAGCTATTGGTGCAATTCCAGCTGCAAGTCTTTTAGGGTATGTCACAACCAGCTTTGCACATCTAGAGATTGTCATTTTGCAAAACAGCTAAAGCTCAGTCAAATTAGATGGAGATGCACACACACACACAGTTAATTACCCACAGCACTCTAGTTAATTGTATGCACCTGATAGGTGTTGTTCTTTAATCACCTATTTAATGGCTGAAGGAGTTAGAGAGGCTGTGGGTCAATGTGAAGGAGTATTTAGTCTGTGTTGCCGGTTGTCATGGTCTGTCTAAGTCAGTTTGTTTAGTGTAATAGATTCAGTTTGCTATTTTGTCAGTTTGTGCACATTCAATGGATTAGGAACATTTTCTGTAGTGTTTATTTTTGGGTATTTCTATTTCATGTGTTTTGTTCTTGTGTTTACTTGGACCTACCTGTTTTTAAATGCCTCACTGACTGAGCAGTATACCGCTGCTCTAACGCATCACTCACTTACCAAGGCAGTAGAAGTAGTTCTTAACAAACACATATTATTGAGAGTTGATTGATTAGTTAGTTTCCACTGTGTTACTTTTAAGTATATACATTGCCTCAAATTATCGAATTGTATGTATTGATATTTTGATTCAAAATAATTTTTTGAGCATAGAGATCTGATGTCATAAGTATGTTTCAGTAATAATTATTTGATCAAAGTCAATATGATTAATCCTATAATATACTAAAAGTCAACAGACACTAAGAAAATGTAACATTATTGTGGGGAAGATCTGGGTTTAAGACCGGGTTTGGGCAACTCAGGAAATTTCTGTGTGGAGTGTGTATTCGTGCAGGTTTTATCTGGGTGTTCTAATTGGTGTCCCTAAATTGCCTGTCACACAGTGTATGTGTGTGTGTGTGTTTGAATTCTATGCTGAATTGGCGAAATGGTTAGCATTGTTCCTGGTCTCATGGTCAGGGTTGCTGGGTGGTCACGGGCTGGCCTGCGTCTCTGTGTGTATTAAGTGGAAAAGAAAATTAATCAAGAAAACAAATAATTTATTGAACTAGTCGTGCTTATCTTAATTGTTCTCAGATATTCAATTAATTATACATTTAACCCGCTTTTTAAATTTTGTTTCATTTCATCTAATAATGTATCATATATCTTAATAAAGCTGATCTCATCATGTGTGGTGTTTAATGTAGCATTGCTTTATTAATATTAAAACCTAATTCAGCAATGTTCTGCTTTTAGGTTGGTCCAAAGTGACTGGATCCACCAAATCTACGAGCTGTGGCTCTATTGATGGGACACATATTGTGCAGCACTGCACAAGCCTCAGTTCTGCCTTGGTTGACTGAACCCTTTATATGTCATAAACAGTTAAATTGTGACTACAGAATCCTGTTGTTCATTTCTATCTAGTCTAGACCCTAGTTTTGGCATAAGCCACACTGAACCAGCTCTGTGGTACCAGGTATGAATTGAAGCCATCAGGTTCCTTCTGCATGCATAACATCTGTCTTCAAGCAGCTGTCATTCAAACTCCCATTTAATGAAAAACATATTACTTTACAGATGCTTTATTCTACACATTATCATTATCAAATCATTCCAAAAATTACTGTCATTCTTTAATAGAGTTGACTTTATAAAGTGAACTAAAAAGGCCATTTTGCATCTTTACCTGAAAAATCACAGGACTTCTATGAAGAAGAATGAAGTGCTCTTTCCTTTCTATTCCAGTTTTATGAGGCAGTGTTATTTTAGTACTCATGGGGTAGTAATATTTCATGGAATGTGTACTTTTATAGGCTTCCTGTATGCGCACCTTTGTGGATTTCTCTCCATGCTGTATTTTTTTCTTAACTGTTCTGCATCTCTAACAGTGTGCTGGTAAGTGGAAAAACAAACAGCAATGCATAATTTCTGTGTTACACTCAGTGTATGACTTTTGCTTATGACATTTTCAATACACTGCTCTATGGGCTCTTTCCTATAAATATGTATCTGAGATACATATTTGTAATACCAGAGTTGTAATAGGATTAATCCTATATTGAACTCAATGTTAGGTGTAATCCTGCTTTATGGTACAGCTCTTATTAGTAATTAAATAATAAAAATTGTCATAGCTCAAGATACATAAAGAAATATGCTAGAGCACTATGAACTCAAACCATTTAAAATACTTAATAAAAGATGTATTAATAAAGTAAAACTTATTAGTAGAAGATTTGTGTTTTTTGTCTAAAATATAACTGGTAGGACTGAGGCCATTATTAATCCAACACTTCAATATGTGATTAAATATTTAATGTTATTATTAATGTTATAATGTTATTATTGGAATATTTACAATATTTACAATTTACAAAGATCAAGTTTTTTCCTGCTCTGTGCTACATGCTGGGCATGTGCTCACCCATGAGCCTGACTAGGATTAAGTTACTATAAAAATTACTAAATGAATGATGAATGTTTTCATTAATTTACAAATTTGGTTTGGTTAAGTGCTTAGACTCAAGTGCATTTTAGTAACCAGACTTTCCACTGTACTAGTTCTCCTTGTAATAAAGGAGCATGTTTAACCAGACATCTTAGAAACAGGTCTTAGACTCCCTGGGGCTGCAACAGCTGAAAAGAGCTTGGGATGCCCTATCAGCTTAACCCATCTGTGCAGCTAACCAATAAATGAAGGAATGAAATAATTAATAGCAAATTATTATTTATTTTAAAAATATGTTGCTAAGACAATATTTTTCTCAGGAGTCCTACCAGCCCATTACATAACACTCTGACCATTCAATCAGACATTTTAACCCTCTATAATCACATTGAAACCTTCTATCATCACATTATAAATTAACTATTCTAACAAACACTAACTTATACATTGTATTCCAAAACACAAGATACATGTTTGTCTCACATATAATGTGTACAATGTGTTCAGATTTGAGATGCAAATGCATACTTTAATATATGGTTCTATAAAAGTTTTTTCCTTGGAATAGGTGGGTCTTCAGTCTGCTGCTTGGAGAGTCAAGATATGTTTATTCAACTACCTAGTGTGTTTGGAACACTAACACATTTGGATTATTTCTACTTCCACTTGCATGTGTTTACTCAGGTTTGCTGATAGTGGAGTAGCTGGTTGCTTTATTTTTCACGGTGCCATCATGTCTGTGTAACCTTCTGGATCTTTATTTTAGTTATGCTGCTATAGCTAACCTTGCGAGTAGGAAACCCACTTGGGGAGAACATGCAAACACTAAATATAAAGGACCCATAATACACTGCTTACAATTCAAACCTTCTTGTTGTAAGGGGCATCGCTACCAACTGTGTACCAACCTCTGTGCTGCCCTGGATGTTTAACAAATGAAATGTATTTGACCAGAATAAAACATGAAATATCTAGAGTTCATTCTAAATAAATAAATGTCAGAATAAATGTAAAACACTGAGCAGTTTTATTTCTAATTACAGGAGTGTGTAGTTTATTTTTTACATGACTCTATGACCATTTATTGTAATATAATACGACAGCTATATTAAGAGTTTCATATTTTTAATGTTGTTAAAAATGTAATAAAAAACTGTTTAATTTTCTTCCATTATTTTGTTTTCTATGTTTACTCTTTAGTAAATTAGAGCCATTAGAAAGCACAAGCCAGTGTATTTCTAGTGCCGGTCCCAAGCCCAGATAAATGGTGAGGGTTGCGTCAGGTAGGGCATCCATCGTAAAACATTTGCCAAAAATTAAAATGCGTGTTACTGATTGCTACTTCATACCGGATCGGTCGCAGCCCGGGTTAACAACGACCGCTAGTGCTGGCGGCAAGCAGGGTACTGGCGGAAATTGGGCTACTGTTTGCCGAAGAGGAGGGAAGCGTGTAAAGAGACGAAGAGAGAACAGAAGAGTCAAGAGTGTAGGCTTGAAGGTAGCAACCCTGAAT